>SNQJ01S0045427.1:63863-87058 GCA_010110895.2 Picea sitchensis | reverse complement strand
ATCAGACCAGCTTATACATTGGTGATATTGGTCCATTTTCATTTGTTTCTATTTTTGTTCCTATGCTCATAGTTTCATTTAGTTTTTGTTTAATTCTTGTTAATAGCTTTATTGTTTTCTTTCTAACCTTTTACACCACAGCTATCATGCCTAGCAGAGCCCAACTGGGCATGTAAGCACTCACTTTTTGCTCACACAGCGACGAAAAGAGTGCAAACAATAGGCTAAGGGGGTTTCTCTTGCATCTCAGGGATAGGGATATTCTAAAATACTTCTATGGAATTTTGAAAGAACAACTACTTTTTCATAGGATCATACATGTCTTCCTTAGGTGTTTCTTTCTAGATCTGAGGTAAATTATCAGCATCATCTCTAGTCTTTTCCCCTCCTCGAGTAACGATATTAAGGTTGGGAAGTTGTCCTCTAATAACTCTCTTGATTTTTGAACTGATGAGGTTAGTTCCTCATTGACGTACTTGATCTTCCCATTTTGCAATTAGTTATGGGAATTCTTCAATTGCATGCCCATTGGTTCTGCAGTGAGAGAACCATGGTCGTCTCAAATGAGGACAGTATCTAGCCATATGGCCTTGCTCATCACAGTTGTAGAATCTGCTTGGTCCTCTTCCACCGGTTCTTCATCCTCTAAAGTCTCCTCCGGATCCACCTCCTTGACCTCTTCATGGTCCTTGAGGGGTTTCATTCACCCTGAATGTTGTTCGGTCCAATATATCTGCAAGTGCATCCAACACTCTACACTAATTATTAGTATGTGTGGTAGATGCACAAAACTCACAGTGTACAGTATTTGGTACTATTGAATACTTCTGAATAATGGGGCACTGTCTTAGCCCATGCCCATGGATTCGGAAAATCTCTCAATACTCAATTGTTGGCGTTGCTTGGCTACGTGGAAAAGCATGATATGGGGTGCGGTTATGGAACGGTAAATTCGAAGATACTTGAGCAGCTCCTACCGTGGGTCCTGGTGAGGGTCCCATCAGATTTTGAGGAGGTCCCATTCCCCTCATTCATGGACATTCGTTCACTAGATGTCCTTCTGTGTAACATATGGTACACCAGACATGTGGTTGTCCAGGTCTAGGTATCATCAATTCTTGAATCTTTTATGTAAGCGCTGATGTTTTCCCTTGTAATTGAGCCAAATTTTCATATGTTGGGGGTCTGGTCACTTTCAGGCTCCCCGGATACCCTGCCATGGCTTCAATCTTCATTGATTGTTCCAAGGCATTTGTCAAAGTGGTTATCTATTGTTGCGTTAATGGAATCTTTGTCAGAGGTATTGTAACATCCCCAGCCACCCATGGTTGGGCCACACTACACCAGAGAACTCTTACGTTCTCTCTGCGGAACATACTGTAACATACCCATCTTTTATTTTGAGCTATGCCACATAAAACATTTCTAACTGCATGCATTTAAAACATACACACACAACACTTGCGGAATCCTTATATATAAATTATAAACATACAATACATCTGTAAACGCACGAATCCATACTGAAATAACAATAAACACGTACATGCAGTATATACAAGAAATACCCATAAAAACAAACACGTAAATAACAATGCAACATGTAAATTTATCACACAATTGGCACTTATCTTGGTAATAATGTCACCAACTACGTGCAGACATTTCATGAACCTCCCAGCCTTATACCACACATTTCATCACTCTCAACAGTGAGTCACCCCCGAGCTAGGTCTAAACTCCACTCGAGTAAAGAGTTCCTAACCAGGCTAATGCCTCATGGAAAACAGGAAATACTCCATCACAGGTGCCTACTCAAACTAACAGCCTACAGTATCTCATTCCCCACATGCCTGTCCCACCCAAGGAAGTGTGCCCCTTCTCTGCTCAAAATTCTTTCAGCTACCCCACTTCCCTTACAGGGCTTCAGCAACAGGCCGGACAGGAAGTCTCAGAGCCCTGCAACTGTAGTTTAAAACCTTCAGGAAATCAATTCCCATCAAATCTCTCACCCAGAGAGAAATTTCTCACGGGCCTGACAACCCACTTCTTCCGTCCAGCTTCCCAGCTAACCAGCTACACCAACCTCTGTGGCCATGGATACAAGTTTAGATACAGTGAAATGAATGTCTAAGGATAACTAACTGCGTGAGTGAAAAATGGTCATGGAATCATGGCTAAATGATGGGAGGAATGATGAAAAAGATGTTCGTTAGAATGATGGGGGCGGTGTGAAAATGAACTAAGTCCCAACAATATGTATGCATGTCCCCAACTTGACACTTGTCATGTTGGGAGCTACTTTGGCACACTTGTCCCCAACTTTAGAACTTAGGATAAAATAATTATCCATACTTTATGATTTAATAAATATTAATATAATATTCCTTTTTGGCTCAATCTCCCTAGCTTAGCCCCTTTCCTTAAATTATCCCCTCCCTTTACCTAACTAGTGGAGCTTAGTCCCCCACCTCTTTTATCATGGTCGGTCTGTGCGCAGTGATGTCTTTTATATTAAGTATGAGACATGTACAAAAACAGGTGCACTGGCCTTTAACATCTAGGCTCTCTAGCCTAATCAAAACATAAGCATCCTAGCTTATAATAACTGGCTCACCAGCCTATAAAACATATCATATACACAAAGGATCCCTGGCCTCAACATCGCGTGCACTTGAGATGTTGTGCACAGTATCCTGGAATGTGCACACTTCCTCATTTTACTACACAGTACATGCGTGCACTATGCCATGAAATGTGCATACAAAAATGATATCAAAAAAGCTCACTAGCTTAAGTACATTCATATTTACACTTACAATTGGGTTTCGCCTTAGGGATATTACAATCCCCTCCCCTTATTTATGCATTGTCCTCAGTGCATCATGTACCCATGTACAACTAAATTTCAAAAATCCTCAAAAAGATGCGAGTATTCTGCCTGCATTGCATCCTCATGCTCCCAAGTAGCATCCTCAGGACCGTACCAGGTCCATTAGACCTTTACAAGCCCTATGGATCGATTCCAGAGATGTTTGATTTTCCAGTCCAGAATGTGCACCGAATGCACTTGAAAAGTGCCTTCTTGCTCCACCTGAATCACATTCCAATCAATAACATGATTAGTATCAGGTATATATTTCTTTAGCAAGGATACATGGAATACATTATGAACATACATAGATGCAAGAAATGCAATTGTATAAGCTATTGGACCAATCCTCTCTAGGATTTCAAATGGCCCACAATAGCGAGCTGCCAACTTTGAACAATTTCCCAACTTCAGAGAACTTTTGTTGGCTTTCACTTTCAAGAATACATGGTCACCCACTTTAAATTCCATGTGAGTTATGCCCTTATCAGCATAGCTTTTCTGCCTATCTTGGGTAGCTTTTAAATTTTGTTTTATTTTCAACATTTTCTCTTCCATTTCCCTGAGCAAATCTGGCCCAACCACTGCTCTATCTGTTGGGTTATCCTAGCTTACCGGTGTGTTGCACTTTCTGCCATAAAGTGCCTCAAATGGGCTCATCTTTAGTGATGCTTGGTACCCATTGTTATAATAAAAATCTACCAAGTGTAGGTAGTATTGCCATTTTGATGGTTTATCCATCACATACATCCTCAACATATCCTCAATCACCTGATTCACCTTCTCTGTTTGTCCATCTGTTTTTGGATGATAAGTTGTACTAAAATTCAAATTTGTTCCAAATCCAATAAATAATCCCTTCCAAAATTTTGAGGTAAATTTTGGATCTGTGTCAAACACAATTGTCTTGGGTATGCCATGTAATCTAGCAATTTCCCTCATATAAAAAAAAACAATGTTCGTTGCCTTGTGAGTGAGCTTAACTGGAATAAAATGGGCAGCTTTAGTAAGCTTATCCACCACTACCATGATAAAATCATGTTGCATATTTGTTCTGGGCAGTTTGGTAATGAAATCCATGGTTACAACTTCCCATTTCCACTAAGGAATGGGTAATGGTTGTAGAAAACTAGTTGGGTGTCTATGCTCAGCCTTTACCTTTTGACATTCCAAACATCTAGCAATAAAATCAGCAACCTCTTTCTTCATGCCTGGCCAATAATATTGGCTCTTGACAGCTGCAATAGTTTTCTGATATTCTGGGTGCCCGGCATAAGGCACATTATGCATTTCTCTCAATATCATATTTTTCAACTCCTGGGAATTTGGTACATAAATTCTACCCCTGTACATGAGAATTTCATCCTTATCTAGCTTGTATTCTTCAATTTTTTGCTGCAAATTACCTTGTTGTAGTTTTGCCACTAAATCCTTGTATTGTAAATCTGATTTGGTAGTCTCTATAATTATGTGTTTCAAATTTGATTGATACATGCTAATGGTTGTAGCATGCATTTCATGCAATCTTATGTTGAGTGCATCAGCCACTTTCTTCTCTTTCCCCTTGATATGATTTATATCAAAGTCGTATTCGCTTAGACATTCTAACCATCTGCTTTGCCTAGCATTTAAAGTTGGATGATCAAACAAATATTTCAGACCATTGTGGTCTGTCCTCATCTCAAACCTTTTCCCCGTGAGGTAGTGTCTCCATTTCCTCAAGGCATGTACTATGGCTGCCAACTCCAAATCATGAGTGGCATAGTTTCTTTCATGCTCCTTCAACTTCCTTGATTCATAATAAATAACAAACCTATTTTGACTGAGGACTCCACCAAGTCCCTCTTTACATGCATATGCACATACAATGAAGTCTTCATTTGGGTCTATTATCCTTAATATTGGAGCACTTGTTAATAATTGTTTCAAGTGTTGGAAAAAAAAATCGCAATCCAATGTCCACTGAAATTTCACACCCTTTCTTTGCAAGGAAGTGATTTGGTGTGCAATCTTTGAAAATCCTTCTATAAATCTCCTATAGTATCCTGCAAGGCCCATGAATGATCTCACCTCTGACACATTCTTTGGCACTTCCCAATCTCTAATGGCTTCTATCTTCTCAGGATCCACTATTATCCCATCCTTTGAAATGATATGACCCAAATAGTGAATTTGCTTCTGATAAAATGAGCACTTGCTCAATTTGGCATACAATTGATGCTTCCTTAATACTTGAAAAACCATCCTTAAATGATGTTCATGATCTTCCTCTAACTTGGAATATATGAGAATGTCATCCAAAAATACAATGACAAACTTGTCTAAATATTCTCGAAAAACACCATTCATTAAGCACATGAAAACAACTGGTGCATTTGACAACCCAAATGGAACCACTGTGAACTCATAATGACCATACCTTGTCCTAAAAGAAGTATGGCTGATATCTTCTTCTTTAATCCTTACCTGATGGTATTCTGACCTGAGATCTATCATTGAAAAGATCTTTGCATCCTTCAATTGATCAAAGAGATCATCAATCCTTGGCAAAGGATACTTGTTCTTCACAGTCACTGTATTCAAGTGTCTGAAATCAATGCACAATCTTAATGTTCCATCTTTCTTCTTCAGAAACAAGACCAGGGCACCCCAAGGTGATACACTTGGGCGTATATACCCCTTCTTCAGAATCTCTTCAAGTTGCATTTGCAACTCCTTCAGCTCTGGTGTACTCATTCTGTAAGGAGTCTTTGACACTGGAGCTACTCCAGGCATTAGATTTATAGAGAAATCAATGTCCCTCCTTGGGGGTAGTCCTGGTACCTCCTTGAACACATCTTCAAAATCTTCCAGGACTGCATAATCTTCCAAATTTGGCACCTTATCTTTAGGTGTCTCCTCCATATGAGCTGCAAATATTTGACACCCTTTTTTGTAACATTTCTTCAGCTGCAATGATGAAATCTCTCTGATGGTTACTGCCCTGGGAATTCCCTGCACTTTCCTTAGTTTACCTTCCTCATCCAAGCAAGTAAATTTTTTGTTATGATAGTCTAGGAGAGCATGTTGTTGGTCCAACCAATCCATCCCAATTAGACAGTCATAGGAACCTAAAGGCAAGATGTTCAAATATGCCTGGGTGTTCATTCCATTCATGTCCATAAGACTTGACTTTTCTTTTGTCTCCTGTAGTTAGCCGCACCAACCAATATTTCCCATGCTTGCTTCTTCGCAAATGTAAACTTTCCACCATCTTAGGATCTATATAACTATGACTAGCTCCTGAATCAATTAAAATAGAAATGGTTTGGTTGTTGATCATACCTTCCACTTCAATCATATGTGATTGATACTCTTCTTGCTTGTTGTCCAGGGCTGCATAGATCCTGGGTACCTTTCTATCCATGTCCTCCATTGTTTCATCTTGTTGTACATTGTAAACAGTCCTCCCTTTTTCACCTCTGTGAGGACAATCTCTAAACATGTGATCCCTTTTACAACCCCAACATTGAATAGTTGGTTGTCTTGGCCTTTGAATCCCTGTTTCAATCGTTTTGGGTTCTTTAGGAGTTTGTTGTCTCTAAGGATTGTTTCTGAAGAATGGTGGCTTATATCCCTTCTTCCTTTGATCCACCTTGAATTTATTTTTGTCTTCCCAAGATTTTTGGAATGTTGGCCTTGATTTTTGTTGATCATATAGTCATTTAGCTCACCTTATGGTATCCTCCAATGTCTTGGGATCATCATACTATATTTTGTCACTGATAAATGATGGAAATCCACTCAAATACCTTTGAATCTTCATTGTCTCATCCTTGATGAAAGAGACATACTTCAGCAGTTCTAAAAACCTTCTCTCATATTCATCAATGGTCATACTCCCAAGCTTGAGTTCAAAGAACTCTTTTATTTTATTGTCATAGTATCTCTTAGTCAAGTATTTCTTCTCAAAATACCTCTTGAATTCCCTCCAAGCAACACTTTTCTCTTTAATGTGTTGCATCTGCACAAGTTGATCCCACCACATGGATGCATTTCCCTTGATTTGATAGATCGAAATTCTACCCTCTGCATGAAAGAATAATTATGCAATTGAAAATACTTTCTCATGCCTAGCAACCATGTCTTTGCATCTTCATCCTTCTTGTGCTCACCATCAAAAGTAGGAGGTTTGATTTTGTTCATTTATCCTCGTAGTTCATCCACCCCATAACTCTTATTCTTACTGACAGGGGATGGACTTGAGATGTTTTGATTCCTCTTATTGGAATGCCTAGGGGAGTGATGGTGATGTCTTCTAACACTTCTTGATTTTATTTTCTCATCATGAGACTTGTGACTTCCCGATTTGGCGCTCGAGCCACTCTCCTTATCCAATTTCTTTTCTATTATGTTCAAGATCTATAATAACTTCATGTTGAAGTCATCATGTTACTCCTTGGCTCTCATAATCCTTTCATTATCAGTCTTATGGCTTTAGACATCCTTATGCAAATTTTTAATGGTCTCTGTCATATTCATGTTTTCATTCCTTTCTTCTCCATGTCCATTGGAGTTTGTTCCTTCAATGCTCAAATGGACATCCATCCCTCTGACTTCATATTCCTGGATGTAATTCCCTTGTGCCTCTTCCATTACTCTAGACTCTAAGATCATATTTATCTAGTTGTTTTTAACTCTGCAAAATGTGCAGCCAACAAAACTTTGTCAGTCTAACTGTTTCAACAATTTCATGAAAATATGAACCATTCTAGCTCAATAATATATATCAGAATTATTTCTTTTGATTTCCTGAAAATTTGAATGCCTTAATCAATTTTATGGGTAGATAATTATATTCCAATGTCCAATACCTTTCCAGCGCCTACTCACATGCTCAATTCTGAGTCTTGAGCAGAAAATTATGGCTCCATGGAGCTAGTTGGGTCTTATAATTTACCCTTCAATGTTTTTGCTGTATCTTTCTCATAAAACCTCCGTTTGACGAACAATTTACACCATTAGAAAGATATATCCAAGCTATTTTATTTGATTTGTAGAGACAAAGTGTGTCTTGGAAAACTTTGTGCACACTCTGTTCTCGTGGTTTTTGAGATGCTAAAAATGCTCTTAAGGCCCTCAAAAATGCACCGCAAAAAGGTGACGTTCAAACGATATAAAACGTCGCGGAAATTCGTTGGTTTTCTATTGTTCTTCACCCTTCAAACAACTTTGCACGCACAAATTTCAATCTGTGCACATGTATTTACCATGTGCTGCAACATCACGAGGTAAATTGTGCTTCGCGCACTTTAAAACCATTGTGTATCACTTCTTTGTTGTGCCAATAACCTGTGCGCACTTTTGTGTCACGCGCCAATATCTACCGCGCGCAGTTTTGGTTCTTGCACTAATATTCATTGCGTGTAGTTCTTTGTATCATGCATTGATATTCCACATGCATTTCTCTCTATGCATTACACCATGCCAAATTTCAATATGCCCCCACCGCGCACAATAATATGCGTGCACCATTGATTACACTGTCGCGAGACAACTTATACTCATACTGTGCACGCGCTAACCAAACTCCTCTGTGCTTTGCAATACTGCACACACCATGTGCACCATTACTACGTGTGTTCACACCGCACAATGCTAAATTTAGCACGTGCATCCACACACGATATTCTTCCGCGCGGCACCACAATTTACCACGTGCACCTGCACACCAACATTTTCCGCGTGGTGCCAAAATTTAATGCATGCATCAACATGCCAATACCTTGCTGCGCAGTGTCGAATTTTACCTATCCCAATATTTTCACTATGCCATATGAATTTTTTTTGCACCCAATTGCACACATTCACCTTTATGCGCATTGATTCCTCGTGAATTCAGCTGCAGAAATTGGGGCTTTTCCCAATTCACCATAGACATTCGGCAACTATGAAATTCATTCAATTTCACCCCGATAACACCAGATCACCCTCTATAACAACAGATCATTGTGGGTTGACATTTCTGGAATGAATTTTTCCCAAACTCAATTCACGAATTGGGAATTTTAATTATAAAACTCGCTCCAACTATCATGGATTCACTGTAACTTCAAATTGGACCAATTCCATGTATGAATTTGCTAGAAAAGATATTAAGTCAGCAATATCTCATCACTTGGTTGAATTTCTCCATTTTCTCATGAATTTAACCACATAAATTGGGGCTTTTCCCCATTTCTGCCCAGTTGTTGTTACTTTTTACCATGGATGTTCTACAAACTGAAATTTGGCCACTTCGAAATAAATCCTCTATGACATTTTTCTTCAACTCAACTTTCTCGGCCCATCCAGGATCAATGTTGAAAAATGAAGCTATGATACTGTTAGGCCTGAGATATGATCATCTTCATGATGTTATTATACACTTTTTGCCATATGTACATATGCATTTTTATCTTTCAAAGGATCTTTTTGAAGAATTTTATGCTAAAATGATACAATCGGCATTAGGTACGTATAATTCGTGTTTTGTGATTCACTCAAGTTTAATTTATCATACTTTATGGTTTCCAAGAGTTAATTCATGTTTTTCTGCTGTTATAGAGAAAAACACACCATGTTTCTTGGTCTGACACTTGTTCTGGCACTTGATCCAACACTTGTTCCGGTACTTGATCCAACACTCGTTCTAGCACCTAGTATTGCACAAAAACACAAGGCAAGTTGGCAGTTATGGTATTGGAGACCAGTGGTGGACAAATCGAGCACATGGGTTTTGTTTGTCATCACCCCCTCCAGCTACTAAGCTCAAGACAACTCGATTTTAGTTGTCCAAAGAGGGCGCTCATTGGGTTCCTCCGTTTTGTTAGTTATGGATGCATTTAATGTAATTTACAGAATTTAGAGGTGGTTCGAACCTCCTGTGGTCGGCCACCTAGTTTGTAAGCTTATAAATACCAATAGTATGCTCATTAGATTGTTAACCAAGTAGCATAAGCATCAGAATTGCCAGAAAAACGATTTTTCTTTGTTTTTAGTTTTACATTGCCAAAATAGTGCCAAAACTGCGTTTTTGGATTTTCATGGTGAATTTGGCCTGTTGAGGTCGTGGTGTGATTTTAGAGAGTGACCACGACTTGTCGGGAGGCCCACCAGCAGTTTGGCAACTGTCTTCATGTTTATTTTTCATTTCTTAATTTAATTGCTCTTTCTTTTTATTTTCTGTACATGTGTATTTTTATTGTGCTAATTAGTTTGTTGTAGCTTACTGTTTTACTTCTTTTTGCAGGTTAAATGGTGATATGTGTTAGTATGTGTTGATTTCGTAGATTAGAAAAGTCTTGCAAGTCTCTCCCTCTAACTATACTAACCCCGCATGTAGTTAGATGATAAATTGTGCTTTCTTTTATATTTTTATAGTCAAGTTTAGAACAGATTTTTAATTAGAATAGAGCATAGTTTTAATATGAGTTTCTTCTGACAAAGATTGATGGATGGATAGATTTTCTTCCAGTTTTTGAATCATAGCTTGCTTACTTCAGCTTTAGATAGATTTCACTTTCTTATTTATTGGTTAGATGTAATTGTCAATTCACTTTTTAATATCATGTTTTTAATTTCTGTTTTCAGTCATTTTCTTTATCATAGCTTGAATGATTAAAATAGACATAGTATAGTTTCCTTTCATGCAATTTCCTTTCATAGATTAAGATGCAATTGAATTTTTTAGTTCGATAATGATGATCTCATTATGATGTTGATGGTTTATACATGAATATGCAGGGTATTTAACATTACTTTTATCATGGCTAAGTTTTCATTGGATTGTTTACTTCACACCTTTCATTTTGCCATTGAAATTAGTATTGAGCTTATATCATTAGAACTATCCTTTGTTGTCAAGTGTCATCGAGATATCATCTATCACCATCGAAGGCATTCACGCAACCACCAACATTACATTTGAGTGTTTCATAGGTTAAAGTTAGTTTCTTTCTTTCATAAGTTAGAAAAGATAGTTTCTTGTTTTCATAAGTTTAGTTGATAGTCTTTCTTGCTTTCAATAGAATAGATTTCCTTTCATGCATTGCATTGAGCATTTAAATTTCCTTTCACGCAAGAGAAACAATTTTGCATTAGGCATCTAGTTCACTTGCCTCTTAGGCTAGGTATTTGTTAAATGAGAAGTCTTTGCTTACTTTTCTTTTTCTTTATGCTTTTGCTTGCTTGTCTATTTGTTTTAATAGGTTAGTTAGGTGTTTTTGCTTGCTTGTCTATTTTCTTTAATAGGTTAGATAGGTGTTTTTGCTTACTTGCTTATTTAATTTCTTTCATAGGGTAGTTTCTCATTGAATGTAGGTTGGCAAGTTAAAGGTAGTTTGCTTTCATCATTTGCTTAGTATGCTTAGTAGTTTACCTTTGCTTACTATCATGAACTAGTTTGTTTTACATAGAGTTTTCATTCACTTTCTTAGGAACTATCCATCAATCCTTGGCCCAAAAGTACTTAGGTTACCTAGTTTCAATTTGCTTAGTAGGGTTTGTTCATTAGATAGGTTTGCTTGAGTAGATTAGCCCTAGATAGTTTCTTTCCTTAGTTAGTCTACACTCCTACCAACCTTCTACCTTTGGCATATATTTTGCTACAACTCTAAGTTTACTTACCCTGGGTTGACAATTTAATTGAGGGTAGTTTAGTGTCTTTTTTTAGTACATATAAAACACCTAACATTTTGGCGGCGTTGCCGGGGAGTTGTCTTAAGGTAAGAAGTAATTAAGAATTAGATCGTTCTTAGACCTTATCATTAGTTTGGTGGTGTGGTAACTTTAAGACGAAAGGTAAGAACCTGCGCATCTACTATAGCAGGTTCCCCCAAACCCAATAATAGTTTTTCTTTTTGTTTCTTTCATGAATAGACATAGGAATCAAATGGTAGCTTTTTATTTTTGTTGTTGCTTTCTTTCATGAATAGGCCTAGAGACCCACAAAGTAGATACATTAAATCAAAATCAAACCTTTCAACCAAGGTTCCTTCCGATCTCTTTGGGGGAAGAAACGTCCCGCTTATAAAATCCACAAACCGATACCGAAAAACAGGAGCTAGCTTAACCCAAAGAGATAAAATAGTCTCTGAAGGGACTAACACGGGGAGCACTATAGAACAATAAATTGAAGCATCAATCATATTAGGACAGGAGGAAAGACCACTCGAGTCTTCCACAGAACCAAACAATACAACCTTTTCTTTTACACCACCACCAGGGGACTCTAATTTTAAAGACATCATAGACCCTGAACAGGTGAATCTTTTGTTTGGTAGCTCATCCAATGTAATTATCTCTCAAATTGACACAGAAACTTTGGCACCGATAATCTCAACTGGCTCAAGTAGAGTCCCAGAAATCCAATCAGTAGGAAGACCTTTTCATCAAAGGGAAACCTTGTTCTCTTCAAAGATAAAACCACTTAGGTACTCTCTTTTTGGAAACCAAGAAAATATGGGTGATCAGGAGGACCATAACAATGTTAGACACAGAGAGAAAGAAGAAGCTAGAAACCAAACCGAAACTACCTTCGGGTTTCCAATTTTAGACACCACTCTGAATGTCAACATGAATAATATTCCTCTCTCAGCACTGCCTACCTTTTATGGTAAAAACAGTGAAGATCTAGACACCTTCCTATTTGAATTTGACATCTTGTGTAGGAGCTACAACTATGTACAAGATGCCCAGAAATTAAAACTCTTTCCTTCCACCCTCAAAGACTCTGCACTAAGATGGTTCATGGGGTTGGGAGAATCTAGTATTAGGTCTTGGGAAGCCATGAAAGACATATTTCTCAAGAAGTACCAAGACTACTACAAGACCAAAGAATCTCTTAATGACATCTTTAAAGTCCAACAGTTAGAAGACGAGACCCTTGAAGACTATATGGAAAGATTTGGTTATATCTCCCAGAAGTCAAAATACCATGACCTCCCAAAGGATGCAGTTAGGGATCTTTTCCTTAAGGGAATTTTAGAAGAATATTTAGAGATGCTTAACCTAATGGCATCAGGTGATATTTCTCATAAACCATTTGCTAAAATATGTGAAATGTGTAAAAACCACTCAAGGAGTAGAGCCAAAACAGGGAAGAATGTTCGGGGCCCTTACAATAGAAATTTAAAACCAGTTAGTTCAGGTGGTATTACAAGAGAAGAGATAGGGAACCTTTTAGAAAACTTCAAGACAAGCATCCTAAGAACAATAGGTTCCCAATTGGATACCCTTAAAATCAAAAAGAAATAGGAGGAGGAAAATGCAGCAATGAGCATATATTGCCCAAGATGCAGGAGGAAGCATTCCTCAAGGGAGTACCCACTAGATAACATTTCAGTTTGTGGCTTCTGTACAGAAGACCATATGACTGAAAAATGTCCATCATTGCCCAGTTTATTAGCCATCTATAGGAGTGGAGATGATGGGGAGTCTTCTTATGCAATTAGGATGACATGGAATCCTAGGAATCAACCCACATACCCGGATCTACAGTCCCAAGTTCCACCCTATTATCAACAACAACAGTGGAACTCACCAGGTTGGCAAAAATGGTCTACTCAGTACCAACATCCTTGGATTCAAGGATGGAGGGGAGGACACAACCAAGGAAACCCTCAAGCTCCACATATCCCTATGTACAACCATCCTTATCCTCAGTTCTCATCAAACACTCCACAACTTTTTCCAGGTTTTGTTCCACCACCTTTACCTCCTATCCCACAACAACAACTGCTCCAATTTCAAAATGTAAGCTCCCCAAAACTGACACTATTACCGGCACAGCCAGTGCTGAATCCCAATAATAATCCCCCTCAACCTCTTAACAATGTTGAGATGCAGGCCTTCCCGACATATGTCATTACTCATGTTCCATTACAAGAAATTCAACTAAGATCGGGAAAAGTTCTAGATAGGCAGAGACCTTCAATAGTCATCCAAGAAGAAGAAGAAGAGGAAACCACCCAACAACCCACGGATGACACTAGGTGGGAAGATGTTATTATCCCAAATAATCAAGAACCCAAGCTTCCCCAAAATGAACCTTTACAAATTACGAAGGTCCCTCCTTATCCAGACTGATTGGTAAACGAGAAACCTACCACCGACTGGAATTTGACATTCTTAATGAATTGAAAAATATTTGTATCAAGATTCCTCTGCTTCAAGCCATTAAAGACATTCCAATCTATAGTAAGGTAGTCAAAGAATTGTGTATCAAGAAGACAGGTAGGAAGAAAAAGGACCCTCCTACAGTACATTTGGTAGGAGGACTCTCTGAGTACATATCAGAGCAGCCAAAGCTAGCAAAGTATGGGAATCCAGGAAACCCCGTAGTGACTATAACCATTAAGGAGGTCTCTATCAGAAACACTCTCATAGACCTAGGGGCAACCATCAATGTTATGACCGCTACTACCTTGGAATGATTACAGTTACAACCTCTTCTTTGGCCTACCCCAACCATTTTGGAATTAGTAGATAAGACTAGGGTTATACCTGAAGGGATTTTAGATGATGTCATGGTTACCTTAGCCTCATGGGAGTACCCTGTAGATTTTCTTGTCATTCATTCAAAGGATCATATCGAAGGCCATCCTGTTATTTTGGGAAGACCTTGGCTAGCCACAACCAATCCATTTATTGGTTGTAGAGAAGGAGAAATGACCATCTCAAATGGTCTCTCTATCCAGAAGCTCACCATTTACCCTCCAACTCAACCTATTATGGAGAATCTATGGTGGCTTGAATGTCCATACGAGAACGAACACTGGGAAGAACCCATATTTCCTAGTGACCATGCAAGGCCACTTCAGGAGCATACATCAGAAAATGTGCTAAACCAATTCATTTATGCTATTACATGTGTGGATTTTCCACAGTCATTTCCCCAATTTGAGTACATGTTTGGGGAAGAATTTCAAGAACAATTAGATCCATCTGTTTTGTCTTCGACATCTTCTATTTTTGAAATAAATGAGTCTGCCATGTCTTATACTATGCCCTATGAGATTAGTCCAGGGAAATTTTTACATATAAATTCCAGGCTAGATACAAACCAACGGAAATAGTTAGTAGATATCCTTAAAGAACAATCAAGAGCATTTTCCTGGAAATACACTGACATGAAGGGTATACACCCTGACACATGCATCCATCATATATACACCCAGGGGGAAGTAACACCTATTAGGCAACCCCAGAGAAGGATGAGTGCAGCACTCAAAGATATAGTCAAGGAGGAAACCCAAAAGTTGTTAAATGTTGGATTTATCTATCCCATCTCTGATAGTAAGTGGGTATCCCCGCTAGTAGTGGTTCCAAAGAAAGTGACCGGGAAATGGAGAATTTGTGTTGATTTCCGAGAACTCAATAAGGCCATTTTTAAAGACTACTTTCCTCTTCCTTTCATTGACCAAGTTCTAGATACCTTGTCCAGAAAGAAGTATTTCTCCTTTCTAGATGGGTACAGTGGGTACAACTAGATTCTTATAGCATTCGAGGACTAGGACAAGACTACCTTTACTTGTCCTTGGGCACCTATGCCTATAGGGTCTTACCATTTGGATTGTGTAATGCTCCTGCCACATTTCAACGAGCAGTATTAGGTATATTTGTTGATCTTATTCATGATTGTGTGGAGGTCTATATGGATGACTTCACAGTTTATGGAAACACTTACTAGGAAGCCTTAGACAAATTAGAAAAAGTCCTCATTAGATGCCAAGAAATGAACCTATCCCTAAGTCATGAAAAATGCAAAATGTTGCTAACTGAAGGAGTGGTTCTAGGACATCATGTTTCATCTGAAGGAATAAAAGTTGATCCTGCAAAGATTGAGGTCATTATTAGACTTCCACCCCCCAAGACTCAGAAAGAGGTGATAATCTTTCTTGGACATGTCGAATATTACCGATGGTTTATTGAAAATTTTACAAAGATTGATGCACCTATGTTTGGATTATTGATAAAAGATGTTGATTTTGTTTGGACCGAGCATTTTCAAACTGCCTTTGAAACCCTGAAAGCCAAGCTGTCTGTGGCACCAATTCTTAGAGGGCCTAATTGGACTCTCCCATTTCATATATCCACTGATGCCTCCGACATGGAAATAGGAGGAGTATTAGGGAAGAAAGAAGACCAACGGTACTATGCCATTTACTTTATAAGCAAAAACTTTTCCCCTGCCGAGTTGAACTATACAGTCACGGAGAAATATTTCTTGGCAGTTGTTCATGTTATTAACAAATTTCATCATTACATTACAGGTTATGAATTATTTGTACACATTGATCATTCCGCCATTAGGTTCCTCATGAATAAACCTATAACTAATGGTCGAGTGACTAGGTGGCTCTTGTTATTACAAGAATTTAATATTATTATGCTTGACCGACCTGGAAAGGATAATGTAGTAGCTTACTTTCTTTCCCGAATAAAGAATGAGGATGATGACATCGCTGTAGATGATATTTTCCTAGATGAGCATCTCTTTTCCCTTTCTGTCAATACCCCATGGTTTGCAGATATGGAAAACTATCTGGCTACTAGGAAGTTACCGTCTCATTTGTCACCTCATGAAAAGTGGAAAATTATTACACGGAGTGCTAATTACTCTTGGGTTGGTCATGATCTTTTTCGCACAGGTCCTGATTTGATTATTTGTAGATGTGTCCGAGAGGACGAGGTCCTTGAAATACTACGAAGTTTTCATGATGGACCATGTGGTGGCCATTTCTCTGACAAACACACATCATATAAGGTATTACATTTAGGTTACTATTGGCCTAGCATTTTCAAATATGTTGCCAAGTATGTGAGAAGTTGTGATAGTTTCCAAAGGATAGGTAGACCTACATCATCTGACGAAATGCCTTTGCAGTCCCAAGTTATGATAGAACCCTTCAAAAAATGGGCCCTCGACTTTGTAGGACCAATTTCACCCATGTCCCGTAGGAAGAATTATATCTTGGTTTGTACGAACTATGCCACCAAATGGGTAGAGGAAAAAGCCCTATTCAGGGCCACAGAGAAGTCTGTTTTCGAATTCATCTATGAAGACATCTTTACCTACTTCGGTGTCCCTCGTGAAATTGTTATCGATCGAGGCACTCAATTCACTTCCAAGATAATGAAAGAGCTAACAGAGAAATATGGGATTAAACATTGTAAATCTTCTCCATGCCACCGGCAAGCCAATGGTTAGGTAGAATCCACAAACAAAGCTCTGGAAGCCATCTTGACCAAGACTGTTCAGTTACATCACCGAGATTGGGCTGATAGGCTCCCAGAGGCTTTGTGGGCATACCGAACTACCTAGAGAAATACCACTGGGCATACCCCTTATGAGTTAGTGTACGGGAAACAAGTACTTTGACCAATAGAATTCCAAGTAAGGACCTTCCATATTGCCGCAGAATTAGGATTGAACCTGGATGAGGCTCAGAAGCAATGGGCCCTACAATTGAATGAACTGGATGAAATCAGGCAAGATGCCATCTAACGGACAATATTGGTCCAAAACCAGAGGAGCAAGTGGCATGAAAAGTTTATTAAAAAGAAACACTTCCAACCTGGTGATTGGGCCCTGTTTTTTGATTCCCAGTTCAAAAACTTCAAAGGAAAACTTACCACCCATTGGTTGGGCCCTTACGAGGTAGACACTGTATATGAAAATGGAGCTGTAAAAATTAAAACAATTGACGATGGACAAGTCTCCTTTGTGGTAAATGGACACAAACTTAAGTTTTAACATAAGCCCATTTCCAGAGAAGATTTTCTATAGGTCATGACAGCTAACAAGGCATTGGCCTTAGTAGATGGGGAAGTCCCCCATTGTTCTTGAAACATTTTATGAGTTTCCTACTATATATATGTAAATAGTTTTTGTATTTTGTTAATAAGGCGATTCTAGATATTTCTGTAAGTAATTATTTCATCGGGAGTACACCGTTTCAAGGATCTTTCATCAAAACATTGTTATACTTGAATCTTGTGTCTGCTAAAGCATCAAATGAATAGTGACTTACTGTAATTAGCCATGTTTTTGCAAAATTGTCATTTTTAAGGCATTCCAAAGCAGTTGCTCTTGAAACTCTTCACCACTGTATAAGGAAGTGATACCATAACTATCAAGCCTCTAGGTCTCTCGTACAGTTTTTTTCCAAGAAACCTGAGTAAGTAAGTCAAGTGTATTTATCAAAGAGTAACAGGGAGGTCTCATTAGCAGTTAGTCATGGAAACATCATAATAATTACAAAAGAAGACAGTGAGTTGAGCCTAGAGATACCTTTCTATTCTTTCTCAATGGTACCATCCACTACACACTAAATAGCTTGATTATATCATATCTTTAGATAGGCCATGTCCGCTTAAGTACCCCTTACATCAGGACAACCACTAAACAATATAATGGAAAGTCATCCTCTAACATAAATACCATCCCAATTAAAAAGAAAAAGGAAGAAAAGTTGTTTCAGAGTTGTTCCCCCATCTTCTTGCATAAGAAATCTTATAATAAAATCTTAAAGGATGGAGGGTCAGTCTCTGAGGGTTTAACAGGCTAACTCGCTGGGATATTGAAC
The DNA here is from genome assembly GCA_010110895.2 of Picea sitchensis. Classification (NCBI taxonomy): domain Eukaryota; kingdom Viridiplantae; phylum Streptophyta; class Pinopsida; order Pinales; family Pinaceae; genus Picea; species Picea sitchensis. The sequence continues at coordinate 68,578 of SNQJ01S0045427.1, read as the reverse complement.
AAGTCTACTAGCAGCGGGTACCGGCCTGTGGTATGACTAGGTAAACCCGTCGGAGTACTGAACAAGCTTCCTGGCAGCGGGGCATTCTACCTAGTGAGGATGATGATCTGACAAAAATAAATAATAAATCTAAACTTGTCCTGATGTACGGCATTACTTGCAGACAAAGTTGACATGGAGTATGTGTGGTTAAGCTAAGGTTAATGAATCTCATCAATTTGCCATTGGGAAATGACTCTAAGAATATCTTGAAACTCTCTTTCCTACCTCTTCTTATCTATATATATGATCTCTTATCCTATAGGTGGGGTCATCCCCTAACTGTCTCGTCGGACCAATCTGTGAAATTTCATCTTTACACTTGACATATTGTAAATCTTCGGCTATTGGGGGATACTAACTAGTTTCCTATACTTTTGATTGTGAGGTGTCACAATACTTACGTGTGGGGGAGGGGTTCATGAGCTGACAAATGATTATTTCCTAAAGAAAAGAGTCTTTGCAAGAATTTTTGTATTATTACCATGATACAGGTTATTACATTGATAGTCATGTTATTTTTAAATGCTTAACTCATGTGTGCTATACATTACTGAACTCATGTTTAACAAACCATTATTTATTGGTTATCTTCCATTACAATCTGCATACTGTAGGTTTGACAATACATGTTTTATGATTGCTATAACCCGTTTTTTATAGGTTTTGACACTATATGTCATATACAAGAAGAATGTGTATGCATGGAGCACGCTGCCTCTGCTCATTAACCACTATGGTTGTCAAAAACACTTCAAAATTGTAGGTTGTCCATTAAAAGAGGCGAAAATGCACTTAACACAGGGGTACCGGATGAAGTACCGGATGAGGTGCCGGATGAGGTATCGGATGAAATATCGTTTAAAGTGTCGTTTGAAGTGCCATTGCATTGCATACCAGTAACTGTCCTAGATTCCAAGGAACTAGAATTTAATTACATTCAATTAAATTTGTTACAAGCATTGATTAAAATATGCCTCATATGGTTATGATCAAATGTCCAAGTCAAAAGACTTGGACATTGATCTAAGTATGCACCACTCCATTGCTCCCAAGCTTGCCATCAAATTCGAATCTCCCACACATGGCAGCTTGCGCGCACATGTGGGCAACGTCCTCCACCATAAGAGCATCCAAAATCGAGCTGGGCACTCTATTGTTTCATTTTCCCTTGCCATTTTCTCTGCCCCGCGTTAAGAAATCGTGCCCAACCTCTGCCGAATTCACCCTCTGTTCTAATCGCACTCAAACTGTGTTAAACCCATGCCATTTCTTGGCTTGTTTGCACCCTTGATTGGTAAAATTTTCCCTCTGTTCCAATTGCACTCAGACCGTGCCCAATTCGTGTCTCTGTGTGGCTCGATTTTGCCCTTGCTTGGTGAATTCAAACTTTGTCATAATGCCCAAGCGATACGAACCCTCCTCCTATGCAGACTTGTTTGTCATTCCAGAATTTGCACAGTGTAGGGAAGTGTTCTTGCATGCTGGCTGGGGTCCATTTCTGTTGAGTTTGCAAGGCCATGATGATGGTCTTTATATGCAATTTGCAGTTGGTTTTGATGGCAGGATAGCACATGCAAGGTCTCTCAATTTTGCAGTCACAGAAGAGTCAATTGCTGCTGCAACAAAACTTCCAAGAATGGAAGATAGGTGGTTCAAGAATCATCAATTGTCGCGATCAAGTTATAACAGGGTGTTTAAGCTCAAATTCGAGAGCATTTCAGGAGCGAAAGGGTATGCTAAGGAGTGGATAAATCTAGAATTGGTCAATCCCCTTATCATCATCATATGGTTAATTAAATGTGAAGGTAGATACTCCACCTTCAAAGCTTGTCACTTTAGATTGCTGGCTCATTTTTTGTTCAATAAACCTTTAAACTTCCCTTTTTATTTTCTCAAAATCTTGGAGAAAATGTCCTCTCAAGTGAGGAGAAATGTGACCAACCCCCACAATAGTCTCTTCCACCATGTTTTGATCAAACTCCTTGTTCTTACCGAACTAGAGAAGCAGGGGAAAAGTTGGGAGGCCTTTATCTACCAATTTGCAAATCCTCACTTGACAGTTGAGACCAGAAAAAAACCACTTAGCCTAAAAACTATCTTTCCATCCAAGCCTCACTCTCCCAAAACTCCAAACTCCCTTGCACAAACTCCCTCTTTGCCGAAACAATACCAAAAGCTTGTTGATATTCCTACTTCTTCATCGGGGAAGAAGTCCAAGAACAAAGACCAAAAGAAGCCTATTGTTGACCCCCCAATGCCTTCATTTTCTCTTGATCCTACACCTAAGAAGCCCCAAGAAGTAATGCAGCAATAATTTCCCATCATTTCCACAAACAAGAGAGGAGCCAACCGATTTGGTAAGGGACCTTTTTGGAAGAGTACCCGTAACATAAGAATCAAGCCTTATGCCAAGCCTCCACCTACTTCGGATCCTATCCAAGTATCCTCCGACCTTGAGAGCCCTCATAAGCAACCTAGAGAAGTCTCTGCGAATGGATTAGAGCCTGTAAGGAAAACAAAATTAGAACCTACCTCACCTTTCCGATCTCCCATCACACCTACTTCACCCATGCCCACTCTTGATCCTAAATTTCATAAATTGACCACATCTCTCAAAGGACCTAAGCCTTCCTCGGAGATCACTGATTTTTCCCCAACTATAGAGGAGCTACAAAGGGAAAAGCATCAGCTTCTCCAACAATTAGAAGAGAGGAAGACAATAGATGCACACCTTCATCATGACAATGCAGTCCTTCAGGCAAAAGTTAACTCCCTTCAGTGGTTGGTCGATGGGATGACCCAATCTACAAGCAGCTTAAGAGCACAATTAAAGCAACATAAGAGGCACAAGGCTAAGCCTACACAACAAGAAGGAGAGGCTTCTAAAGCCGGCCCTCCTCAACAAGCCTAGTTCCGAGGGATGACTTCTTTTGTTTGCAGTGGGACCTGCAAAATCGTCGGTGTGGGGGTATGTTGAGCCCGAGATATGATCATCTTCATGACGTTATTATACACTTTTTTCCATATGTACATATGCGTTTTTATCTTTCAAAGGATCTTTTTGAAGAATTTTATGGTAAAATGATATAATCGACATGAGGTACATATAATTCATGTTTTGTGATTCAATTAAGTTTAATTTATCATATTTTATGGTTTCCAAGAGTTAATTCATGTTTTTTTGTTGTTACAGGAAAAAACGCACCATGTTTATTGGTCCGGCACTTGATCCATCACTTGTTCCGGTACTTGATCCGACACTCGTTCCGGCACCCAGTATTGCACAAAAACGCAAGGCAAGTTGGCAGTTATGGTATTGGCGTCTAGTGGTGGACAAATCGAGCACATGGGTTTTGTTTGTCATCGCCCCCTCCAACTACTAAGCTCAAGACAACTCAATTTCAGTTGTCCAAAGAGGGTGCTCATTGGGTTCCTCCGTTTTGTTAGTTATGGATGCATTTAATGTAATTTTCCGAATTTAGAGGTGGTTCGACCCTCCTGTGGTCGACCACCTGGGTTGTAAGATTATAAATATCAATAGGATTCTCATTAGATTGTTAACCAAGTAGCATAAGCATCAGAATTGCCAGAAAAACGATTTTTCTCTGTTTCTAGTTTTACATTGCCAGAATAGTGCCAAAACTGTGTTTTTGGATTTTCATGGTGAATTTGGCCTGCTAAGGTCATGGTGTGATTTTAGAGAGTGACCACGACTTGTTGGGGGGCCCACCAGCAGTCTGGTAACTGTCTTCATGTTTATTTTTCATTTCTTAATTTAATTGCTCTTTCTTTTTATTTTCTGTACATGTGTATTTTTATTGTGTTAATTAGTTTATTGTAGCTTACTGTTTTACTTCTTTTTGCAGGTTAGATGATGATATGTGTTAGTATGTGTTGATTTCGTAGATAAGAAAAGGTTTGCAAGTCTCTCTCTCTAACTATACTAACCCCGCATGTAGTTAGATGATAAATTGTGCTTTCTTTTATATTTTGCAATCAAGTTTAGAACAGATTTTTAATTAGAACAGAGCATAGTTTTAATCTGAGTTTCTTCTGACAAAGATTGATGGATGGATAGATTTGCTTCCAGTTTTTGAATCATAGCTTTCTTACTTCAGACTTAGATAGATTTCACTTGCTTAGTTATTGGTTAAATGTAATTGTCAATTCACTTTTTAATATCATGTTTTTAATTTATGTTTTCAGTCATTTTCTTTATCATAGCTTGAATGATTAAAATAGACATAGTATAGTTTCATTTCACGCAATTTCTTTTCATAGATTAAGATGCAATTGAATTTCTTAGTTAGATAATGATGATCTCATTATGATGTTGATGGTTTATACATGAATATGCAGGGTATTTAACATTACTTTTATCATGGCTAAGTTTTCATTGGACTGTTTACTTCACACCTTTCATTTTGCCATTGAAATTAGTATTGATCTTATACCATTAGAACTGTCCTTTGTTGTCAAGTGTCATCGAGATATCATCCGTCACCACGAAGGCATTCACGCAACCACCAACATTACATTTGAGTGTTTCATAGATTAAAGTTAGTTTCTTGCTTTCATAAGTTAGAAAAGATAGTTTCTTGTTTTCATAAGTTTAGTTGATAGTCTTTCTTGCTTTCAATAGAATAGATTTCCTTTCATGCATTGCATTGAGC
>SNQJ01S0045427.1:46090-63532 GCA_010110895.2 Picea sitchensis | reverse complement strand
TCATGAACTAGTTTGCTTTACATAGAGTTTTCATTCGCTTTCTTAGGAACTATCCATCAGTCCTTGGCCCAAAAGTACTTAGGTTACCTAGTTTCAATTTGCTTAGTAGGGTTTGTTCATTAGATAGGTTTGTTTGAGTAGATTATCCCTAAATAGATGCTTTCCTTAGTTAGTCTACACTCCTACCAACCTTCTACCTTTGGCATATATTTTGCTACAACTCTAAGTTTACTTACCCCGGGTTGACAATTTAATTGAGGGTAGTTTAGTGTCTTTTTTTAGTACATATAAAACACCTAACATATACCATATTGTAACGTCCTCGGCCACCCATGGTCGGTCCATGCTACGCCAAAGAACTCTTACGTTCTCTCTGCGGAATATACTGTAACATACCCAGCTTCTATTTTGAGCTATGCCACATAAAAAAATTCTAACTGCATGCATTTAAAACATACACACACAACACTTGCAGAAGCCTTATATATAAAATGTAAACATACAATACATATGTAAACGCATGAATCCATACTGAAATAACAGTAAACGCATGCATGCATCATATACAGGAAATACCCATAAAAAGAAACACGTAAATAACAATGCAGCATGTAAATTTATCACACAATTGGCACTTATCTTGGTAAGAATGTCACCAACTGTGTGCAGACCTTCCACGAACTTGCCAGCCTTAGACCACACTGTTCATCACTCTTAACAGTGAGTCACCCCCGAGCTGGGACTAAACTCCACTCGGGTAAAGGGTTCATAACCATGCCAATGGCTCATGGAAAACAGGAAAGACTCCATCAGAGGTGCCTACTCAAACTAACAGCCTACAGTCTCTCATTCCCCACATGATTGTCCCACCCAAGGAAGTGTGCCCCTTCTCTGCTCAACAATCCCTCAGTTTCCCCACTTCCCTTCCAGGGCTTCAGCAACAGGCTGGACAAGAAGTCTTAGAGCCCTACAGCTGTATTTTAGCACCTTCAGGAAATCAATTCCCAACAAATCTCTCACCCGGAGAGAAATTGCTCACGGGCCTGACAGCCCACCTCTTCAATATTCCACGGGCCTGATAGCCCACCTCTTCAATATCCCACGAGCCTGACAACCCATTTCTTTAGTATCCCATGGGCCTGACAACCCGCTTCTTGAATATCCCATGGGTCTGACAACCCGCTTCTTTCGTCCAGCTTCCCAGCTAACCAGCTACACCAACCTCTGTGGCCATGGATACAAATTCAGATACAGTGAAATGAATGTATGAGGATAACTAACTGCGTGAGTAAAAAATGGTCATGGAATCATGGTTGAATGATGGGAGGAATGATGGAAAAGATGCTCGTCAGAATGATGAGGGCGGTGTGAAAATGAACTAAGTACCAACAATATGTATGCATGTCCCCAGCTTGACAATTGTCATGTTGGGAGCTACTTTGGCCCACTTGTCCCCAACTTTAGAACTTAGGATAAAATATTTATCCATACTTTATGATTTAAGAAATATTAATATAATATTCCTTTTTGGCTCAAGCTCCCTAGCTTAGCCCCTTTCCTTAACTTAGCCCCTCCCTTTCCCTAACTAGTGGAGCTTAGTTCCCCATCTCTTTTATCATGGTCGGTCTGCGCGCAACGATGTATTTTATATTAAATATGAGACATGTACAAAAACAGGCGCACTGGCCTTTAGCATCTAGGCTCTCTGGCTTAATCAAAACATAAGCATCCTAGCTTATAATAACTAGCTCACCAGCCTATAAAACATATCATATATACAAAGGCTCCCTGGCCTCAACATCGCGTGCACTTAAGATGTTGCGTGCAGTATCCTAGAAAGTGCACACTTCCTCATTTTACTGCGCAGTACATGTGCACACTATGCCATGAAATGTGCATACAAAAATAATATCAAAACAACTCACCAACTTAAGTACATTTGTATTTACACTTACAATTGGGTTCGGCCTTAGGGATATTACAGGTATCAATCCCTGAATATACCATTCTCTTTGATGTTCCTCATGAATTGGATGTGCTAACCTTCATATAGCATCTTTAAACTTTTGGTTGTATTCCCAGGCTGATTCACCTTCCCTTTGTTGAATCTCGCGCAACTCGAACAAAGCTTGTTGTTTTGATTGGGGTAGATTAAACTTTGTTATGAACCTTGTCCATACCTGGTCAAGTGTGAATGTTTGACCTTGCATTCCCAGCGCTCTTGGATCAATAACCTTCATGTACCATTTGAGAGCATGACCTCTCAAGGTAGTCTGGAACTCAACCAATTTATTCGCATCCGGAGTCCCTCTAGACCTCCAGATTGCTTCACACAAGAACCAATATTGCCTAACATATTCGTCTCCCTTACCCTAGAATTCTTGGTATCGAGAAATCAAACCTCCCACGTGACCAACCATTGTTGATCTTGTTGCTCCTATCAAAATAAAACCTAACGGTCTTGGATGTGACCTACCAGGGGATCCCAATGTTCTCCCTGTACTCGCACTTCCTAGTTGTGACTGACTAACTAGTTGTACTGGAACATAATTAGCATAAGAATGTAGTATTGAATTTACCACTTGTATAGAAGGCACTTGGGGTATGGGTGATTCGAGGCTAGCACCACTGGCTTCGGGGCGGGTTTCTTTGATCTAGCGGGTCTCGTTCTCTTCCTCTGGAGTGGTCTCTTCAGCTGAATTCTCGATCTTTCCTGGCATCGGGGTTGAATCTTCTCTTTCCTCTTCAAGATCCATGTCATCTTCCTTCTCCCTTTCTTATATAACTATTTCTTGTCCACCCTCTTAGGGACTTCTTTCTCTCTATGCTTCTCTCTCACTTAATCATTGACTGGACAATCTTTCATGTCTTCTCATCTTCCACAACTCTTCCATCTATCATTCCTCTACTTCTCCTGGTCTGACTTCTTTCTGCAACTTCTCGAACTGTTTTGGTGCTTTCTTTATCTTACACTGCCACCACTTCTCAACTATGGCGGCTCTTTTCAAGGCTCGCTCATCTCTTGAGTCCATTTCTTGTTGTTTCCCCATTTTTCAAAGAACCCTCTCCCCTATCTCAGGCCATGACTCCACCCCAAACTCACCCTACCCCAAGCGAGGGTGTTTACGTTGCCATCTCAGTCATGGACATAGTCAACATCCCCTCTTCCATCAAGAAAACCTTAATCCATAGGGGGATTTCTCTCAACGGTCTTCCCCTTGCGTATTTCTTGAAATATTCTTCTGCTCGTGAAAAATATTGGTGATTCTTAGTTGCAAACTCAATAATGTATCCCTCTAATGTGGCATTGACCCAGAAATCAATCACTCGCATGACTAGATGATCCAATCGATGAAGTGTTGCAATATTTTTTGTATCCCAAGTATAGGTCCTCTTGACTCATTCTTGGAATTCTGGAGCTTCTTGGAGCCTATCTATCCAGTGGAAAAGTTCTTCTGGGAACTTAACCTAGAATATCTCATATTGGTCGCTCAATCTTTCTGAGTAAAAGATTGTCTTCCGAGTATCTTTCACAGATTTTCCTCTCAACATCGCTTCTTTCCATATGAAGGCGTCACAATTTGTCTCCCACCATTGGTGAATATTAGATCTATGAATCCGCAAAATCATCCTCCCTACAGGTTTCCTTTTAATGCAGGTCTCGACAACGGAACCATTTTTTTTGCGTAGAATTGATCATACCAGGGTCCTTCTCAGGTTACCAACAAAAGGTACATTGTAGTCTAGAGCGCTGGCATTTTCATCTCCTTCGAAGAGAATAAGTCTCACCCGAAGCGCAACCAAGACAGAAGGATGGGGAAGGGAAAGGATAATACTTAGGTGGGTTCCCAGAACCTTCGAGATTCACCGTGATCTTGCGCAAGACAAGCTAACTACAGAACAAATCCGAGCTCATACACGCAGGAATTGAAGATACTTAAGTTGCAAAAATAATTCATACATAGAAACATCATATGGAACTTATGAAACATAAAGAAGTACTGTAGATATACAACGCACAAGCTTGAACACAAAATGATGCAACATATTTCAAAATTTTGGATCATTCTTTATATATTATCATCAGATCTTATTAGATACAACCTTAGAGATACAAAGTAATTCTTTGTTACAGACCTCTGTCTCTTGACCCATGTCGCAGAGCTCTATTTACCCAAAACTGTATATGGATTACATTTACAGAACCTTTTCTCAATTAAAACCCAACCTATCAACAATAACCAACAAAAATAACAAGAACAACAACAACACTAACAACCCGAGAACAACCCGAACCCAACATGAACCCCTTTACAATCGTATACATCTCATATATATAATCTGAGTAGGGTCTTCTAGCTTTGGGCTCACATCCTTTACATGTGGGGTCCAACAATAGTACTTGTCCCAATATCTCAGAGCACCAACTAAGGAGGCTAGACCGTGTCCTTAGTTGTACTACCCGACTACCCAGGTAATAGAGAGTATCTTCCTGAGTGTTGTTCTCTGTGGCACTATAGCAGTGCAGTCGATCGGTTTATCTATGGAGGGCTTCAAGAGATCTAGGTCGATCTGTATACAAGTGTTGTCAGATGCTCTACCACTCGAAGGGGTACCAACATGGGTTACAAGGGTGGCCAACAAATGTGTGCTTAGGTACCACTTATATTTCCTGCATGTATGACTCCCCGACCGCGGGTTTATGCGTGAAACGACATATCTTTGTAGCTTTAAGACGTCGGAATACGCCTCTACCCTGAAAAAAAAAATTAACCCACAATTTTCTATCGAGGAAGGTGTTCTGATACCACTTGTAGTATTCAAGATATAAAATAATATGCAGAACATAAATATTTTAGCTAGAAATGGCAGAGAAGCAATGATATAATCAAAACAATACCAGAATAACACTAGAAAGAGCACTTTGATTACTGATAGCAATGTTCACTTGCCTCTTCGAGGGGGCAACCTCTAGCAGAGCAGAGCTCTATTACAATAATATCCAAGACAAAACTTCTCATATCCTCTACTCCTATTTATACTAAATATGTCTATCCAAAAGAACAATCTAGAGGAAGATCATTCTAGAAGTGGAAGCTTCTATTAGGTCTTCTTACATTTGACTTATTCTTCTTTATTGTTAGGCCTTATTAATATTGGTCTTTATTACATGGAAATATATTATTCTACCTATGTGAGGGGTTAGGGAGATTAGGTCCCTAACAATAACACTTTGAAATTCCCCTAAGAAAACAAGTGAGGTTATGATTTAAAAAATAAAAAATTAATGTACATATAAGACATCAAAAAGTTACAATTGAAATTACAACTTATTTATTTGGTACTTAGTTAACTTTTAAGATTGTAAAAATTGGAGTGACAATACTTTTTTTTGAATTGTGTAAGTAATTTACTCTTGTCAATTGAAGTACATGTACTTTTACAACTTTTCATTATTGAAGGGTTGGATGAAAATATATCATTCAACTTAAAATTAAAAATAAACTCTTGTTTTTTTATATTTATACTTACAATAATAATAATAATAATCCATTTTTAAGGTGTATGAGACCTACCCCCACTGGATTTGAACTTGTGACCTCTTAAGAGGAAACACATGTTCTTAACCATTAGGCCCACTCAAGTTGTATACGCCATAAATAAACCAGCATAGATCTATCTTAACCTCGGAGCTATCAAACTCTCCTAAGATTCTGAAGGTGTAAACCTTTAACCTTTCCTCAAGTTGTACTCTAAAAAAATGTAAATTCTCTAGACTGATAATAAATCTAGAATTAAAATGAATCTATACTTATAATATAAAACTTAATACTTTACTCCTCAACATCTCTCTCATACTAAATTGTAGAATGCCTCTAACATATACACAATGTATGTATGTGAAATACCATTTTCATTTGAATTTATTTTATAATTTTTAATTAATTATATATATATATATATATATATATATATATATAACTTGCTCAATAAGCAACATTTCGCTTTGTACCAAGCCACTAATCAACCGTGTTAGTAATAGCCAACAGACAAACACAATCTCCGTTATACGAACGACACGCACCCATCAACAATCACTTTTTCGAAGGCCGGAACCGCCAACAATTTGGAGTTTCAGAGAAGTAAACAGTACGTCGACATTGCAAAGCATATACCGATCTCGCTCGGCTTCTACATTGAATAATAATGGTGTTACAGAGCACTAGACAATGATAAATCACAGAGGATTTCTTTCCCGATGTTTGCAGTTTTATATACATTCCGACTGCTATAAATAGATGATGTTTTATGTACACATGAATGAATGAAGGTAGAAGTACTGGCCCCCGGACCTCGGTATAATCGCAGAGTGGCTGTGAATCCCACGAACCAGGAAGGAGGCAGGCAGAATCTTAGAAAAATATTTGATATCGTTCATGGTTGGACATGCCGGGATTTCAGTAGGGTGCGGCCGCGTTGAATGGCCGGGGTCCACGGAAAATTCCTTGACCGGGCGCTAGAATGGCGTTAGGATCGTATATTGCTTTTCTCTGAGCGAACTTTTCCCATCTGGGGCCGAAGTGGATTTTCCAGTCTGCCTCGGTGGTGTAATGAGGCAGATACTGCTTCTCCCCGAGTCCTTGTTCTCTGCAGAAACGCAAAATCTTGTTGTTTTGATCGATCAATAAGTCTAGGCTGTGGTCGGAGCCTGCCGAAGAAGGGAAAGCCGAACGGAGCAGGCCAACGAGGTAGAAAATTTCGTCGTCTGGGGTTACTGCGGACGTTTTGTTATCCCACCTGAACTCAACAACAGTAGAAACAACAATTGGATACATCTAACTTGAAGTAGCTAATGATAAAATCTTCAAACAAAAAAAAAATTGAAACGAAGAAACCAGAAGAATGCGAATGCGAATTCTCACTTGCTCTTGTTCATTGGATAAATGAGAATAGGACCACTGGTAGTGTTTCGCAATATGTCTTTAAAAACTCCGGCATCGAATTCTGCGATTCTGCTTTTTGGAATGAAGAGATTCAGCCAGGGATGAGGAACATCCCACAGTCCTTTGGATCGAAGCTTAAGCTCTGTAGTATGGACCCGGTCTAGAAATTCCACATAGGAAAGATCTGTTGTGAAAACTGAGGCTGGAATGAAGTCCAAAGGCCCTAGCAAAGATTCCACCGCCTACAATGCAAGTCGATCGGAAATAGGGCAATGATAAATCAAAATTTTCTGTACAAATTTTACTCACTCTATCCAATAGATCTTAAAGGGTCTCTGAAAATAAAAAGATTCTGGAGAATTTGTTAGATACCTCGTCGATCACATGAAGAGCGTCGTGTTCATTGTAGTTTTTGGTCATCTCTAAACAATACAGGACGCGGCCCTTAGTATCCAGAGAGCTGACCTTCACGGGATTTTGAGGCGAGAAGTAGGAGGATCTCCAGTTGTTTAGCAGGCCTTCGTTGTTGACGATCACAAACCCTTCGACGTAATCAAAGGTGCTGTTCTTGGGCAGAGATATCAGATATTCTTGATCCCTGGTGAATGCTGTGAAGTCCGAGTACAGAACCCTAATCCATCTTACCTGCAGAAAAATATCGAGCTTGAATTAGTTTCAGAATATAACAGAGAAATTTTGGGGGGTACTTGATAAACATATGGCCAGCTTAAGCCAGCGTGGTCCATGGCATGAGGGAATTTGAATATAGGCAAGGGAATCCAACATGCTAATAACCATGCATATTCCTAAATTATTGGCTTAAGAAGAATATTTTAGGTACGGATATCTTAATCTGCAAACCTTAATTCTTATGCAAAGTTTAATTATTTTTAAAATGAGTAAAACTATGTATAAATAGATTATAATAGTTTTTTTATTTACAAATTTAATCTATTAATATATCTACTATTTCTCATCACTATGTTAAAACCATAACCTAATGCAGTATTCTAAACGTTCTACTTTTAAATCTTGTGATGAATGGTTGGATCTGCAGATTTGAGTGGCTAAGTTTGTATAATCCAAGTGCTCCAAGGGTTTTTCAGTATTCTAAACGTTCTACTTTTAAATCTTGTGATGAATGGTTGGATCTGCAGATTTGAGTGGCTAAGTTTGTATAATCCAAGTGCTCTAGGGGATTTTCATCAAGCTGAATCCATTTATGTATTCAGAAATGCAATTTAAACAACAGAAAATAGTGATTTTGTCCAAATATACATCACCCAAAAGGTAAAACGTTTAGCCAACACCATCTCAAATTGTGTTATGAATGGTTTTAAATATAGTTCCAACTTCTTAATTAGAAAAGCCATGACAGTTTGGAACCATTTGTAAACAATATTCACTAATAGTGCAACATTAATTGTGAAATACTCTTAGAAATATGTAATTAATGTTGCATTACTACATGGTTATTATTTTCATAAATGCATTTCAATTTTATCCATGCTTAAAGACTAAATACATTATTCATTGGACAATTTTTTACCAAAATCTTTGAAGTGATCATCAAAATTTTGTTGGTTTTCCATATTAATCCAAAATTTTATAGTGATCATCAAAATTTTGTTGGTTTTCCATATTAATCCAAAATTTTATATAAAAAAAATGGTTTACTATCATTTCCAACCAACCATTATTAGCAATAAAACATATATGTACATAACAACAACAGCCCACCAAACTTTGTACCTAACAACAACAGCCAACAAACTTTGTTTACAGAAAGAAAGAATATTTTTGTGTACGTCATTCAAACACCTTCTCCAAACCATAAAACTAAATAAAAAAATTATACAAAACTGTTATTTGTCAGAGACTAACTCTAACTATTCTTAATTTTATTTTGAACTTCTAAAACATCTTTCTCTAATGTATCAATACTCAAGTTCAAACTTAAAAAATCTACCAAATTGATAAAACAAAATTAGGCAAATCAGCACAAACAATGATTTTGATTGAGACAGGCCTGCATTCAGGATACGGCTCAGCTGCTTACTCGCTGTGGTGCCGGTTCGAGTTCGATCCTGGCCTTGGTTATGATACCAAACTGGCCTAAACCGCCTAGCACTGCCTGAAAGAGGTCGACATTTTGGTGTCTGGAGCAATTCAATATCTCGCCTTTCCCTGAACAGATTGATAGCAACAATGAGATTAATAAGCGCAATGGTAAATGGAAATATATAACCAGAGCACTAGTCTGAGAAGAATTTAACAGAGAATTCGAGATTACTGACCTGTAACCACTTCGAGCTGCTGCACGTTGCTGATCTGAGGGCCATGTTGGAAGGCCTGACCACTGATCCCAGCATTGGAGAGCGTTCCTCCTACGCTGAGATACAGGTAATCCGTCCAGGACTTCGGGGCTAGCCCTTCCTTGAGCGTTGCATGCAATACGTCGATCCAGAGCTCGCCTCCACTCACATCAACGTAGGCGTTGCTTCTGTCAACGTGGATCCCTCTCAGAGCTCCCATCTCTATGACCACGCCATTGGGAGCTTGTGCTTGGCCGTGTATCGAGTGCCCGTGGCCTCTGGCAGCAACGGTGAGCCCAGAATAAGGGCTCAGCCCATAAACCGACTTCACCAGGTTCGCTATGTCTGTTACAGAGGCGGGATACAGAACTGCAGCTGGTAGATGGCGGTCAAGATTGCCAAAATCAGTAGCAACGAGATGGGTGTTATAAGAATCCATACGCCCATCGAAGGCCAGGCATTGAGGATAAGGAATACAGGGCCATAGTTTCAGATCAAGCGTAAGACCCACTGAGGAAATCAATTTACTGATTACTACAAGAAGCAGTAGCAACACTGATGTTTTGTACTCATTCATCCAATTATCAGCTCTGCTATCCATGATCTCTCAGACAGCAAACAAAACAAAACAAGGCAGAGCAATAGATAAACAAGAACGTTACAGCCAGCAATCAATAAATCCTATCGATGCAGGGCTAGCTGGGGACGTTCGAAAAGAAGTGCCGGATTCTAATATGGATCTTGATTCTCTGCCGTTGCACTGCTTTTGTTGAATTCGAACCTCGTTATTGAACAGTATCGATGGCGGCTTTCCCCAGGAATATCTTCTTACACAGAACTGAAATCTCCAATCTCTGTAGTATCTCTATCTCTGCCTCCTTTTGAAGATCGTTCACGGCTTGATGATCAGATTCGTGCCCCAAAAACAACAACAACAATATATATATATAGTCTCGTGAATCCAATACGTATCGAAAGACTTTCAGCACAAGGAATAAGCGCTCAGTCCAATGAAGAGACCATCTAAGGCTGAAAAGAGAATCATTCATTAATGAATGAGAGAAAGGGACTTAAAGACTCCAGACTTCTCCCGAAACTAAAGTGCCGTGCATTCCTATGACTTCACGGCGAACGATGCACTAAAACAACCACAGAAATATTAATCAGCAGGGCGGCTTAGGCATCGTGACAGATAGTCATAAATTTGCAGGAAAAATATAGATCATGTATATATAAGAGAAGTAGAGCATGATTATTAGACATAAATGTGGTTGGATTCTAAAATGTTACAGACATGAATGTGGTTGGATTCTAAACTGTACCAGACAAAGTCAACTGCTTAAATCCGCAGGGCACTCTGCGTTATTTGTGGTGAGGGAGAGTGGGGGCAGGAGATGGGCAGCCCTGTCTGCAATGGCAGCGACTGGGGGAAACCGGCCGGGCCCCTCGAAGCTTTTCCCTGCCGAGTTGTTCACGTGGGAACTCGTGGCCAGGTGGGCAACGCAATAGACAAACTGTCACCAAAAGTCCCCTTCCTACCTTACCAGTCCCTCTCTTCGCAACAGGGTGGATGCCATGATTCCACAGGAAAAATTCCCTCGGACTTGAAATTTCTAATGCATCAGATCAATCCAATGAAAATCAGAGTAAAGCCATTTCATTTATCAGATCAGGCAGGGTAGGCTTAGGTTAAGTAGCACTCTAAACGGGAACATAAGTAGAGAATCATGGCCGTGTGTGTTATTGCATCAAGGTATTAAACAGGAATAGCATAGGTAGAGAATCATGGCACTGTGTGCTATTTCATCTATGTGCTATTTCATCTAAGTGAAAATTTTGAGGATGCGAATTACTTATGTATATCTTTGTAGATTTTATTAGTAAAATTACCGGGGAGGAGTTCTCATACATCAATTTGGTGTCTGGCTTGGCCGTGACCTTAAAAATAGATTATTATTATATGCTATATAACTATCTGCTATTAATTACACAGAGGATGACTTGAAAAACTTACAGGGTTTGTGTTTTAAACTATCAATTCATTAAATTATGGATCTTACTAGTATAGAGTTATTGTGTCCAGAGGCTCATTTTACAACTCAATATGAGGGAAATGTATAATTCCTTAGGTACTCACATTGGACTTGAAAATGTCCATTTAAAAATAATAATACAATATTGATTAAATAAAAAAACAATGTCTACTCAATGTAATGTAAAAGTTTAAAACTAAAGAGGAGATCATCTTAAACTCTAGATCTATCATGTTTAGAGGGACTCCAAACCCTATAGAGTGAAAAACTTGAGGAAAAGTTTGCACCTGTCTATAGGCATTATAGATCTGGAGTTAAGATGGATGTACCTTGGTTTTATCTCAAAAATTGAAATAACTCAAATTTATGGAAAAGAAAATTATGGTTCCTATCAATAAAAGAATTTTAGGTTGAACAAAGTGTTAGCATTTTGGGGAAGAAAATCATGGCTCCAATCAATCTGTTTTAGGAGGTATAATCAGTGAGGTGTTCTAAAGAAATAAAAGAATTTTAGGTTGAACAAAGTGTTAGCATTTCGGAGAAGAAAATTATGACTCCAATCAATCTGTTTTTCGAGGTATAATCAGTGAGGTGTTTTAAAGAAATAAAAGAATTTTAGGTTGAACAAAGTGTTAGCATTTTGGGGAAGAAAATTATGGCTCCAATCAATCTCTTTTAGGAGGTATAATCAATGAAGTGTTTTAAAGAATTTTAAGTTGAACAAAGTGTTAACATTTTGGGGAAGAAAATTAAGCCTCCAATCAATCTGTTTTAGGAGGTATAATCAATGAAGTGTTTTAGGTTTTGGTTTTAGATTGAAAATAGCCCAAACAAATAACAATTATTTAAAAAATTGTTTTGTTTGAAGTTATGTAAAATGTATTTTAAAACAGTTAAAAAAAAATAAAATTATGGACTCAATAAATACAAAATTAAAATTGGTTAAATTTGAAATAAAAAAATATTTAATATAACATCCAAAATATGGAAGATTTTGACATTTAACAATGTAATCCCAATTTAGTACATTTTAATGGGATTTTTTTTTATCTTATTCATCTTTATCTAAACCTATTTTAAAAATAAATAATTTATTCTTAAAACTGGAATTAATATTTCTAGGCTTTTGAAAATCGCTAAACTTTCTATCTTTTGAGTTTTTTGGTTGGGATCCGACGTTGTACAAAATTTTTATTTTCTGTTGTTTGAATTGCATTTCTGAATGTATAAATAGATTCAGCATGCTGAAAAACCACTAGAACACTAGGATAATACAAACTTAGCTACTCAAAACTGCAGATCCAACTATTCATAGTTAAATTTGGGACAAAATCAAACAGAAAAAATTATCGAAAAATAACCAAAAGATAAAACGTTTATACTACTTCTTTAAAAACTTGTAAATTACTAATTGTAATTGTAATTGTAATGAAGATAGGGTAGTGTTATTGTCAGGCACTGGCAATTAAATATGTTCTGACTGCACCAGACTTTAAGTTGAGCAATATGTTTACACGTGGCAGCAAACTGTTTCTAGAATCTAATTGATTTCTGAACATTGTGGGCATGCCACTGATTTTGGAATATCAACATCTTTTAATAGATTTCTGACCAGGATGAATGGCATATATAGTAATATTCTTACATATGGCAGCAAACTGTTTTGAGAATCTAATTGATTTCTCGATATTGTGAATGTACAACTTATTTTGGAATATTATCAAATAGTGTTTTTTTGGTGTGGTAATTGGTATGTAAAAGCGAGTGGGTTAATTGGCATGGTTTGAGTGTTCTGACATTTATACAGAAGTAACTGGAGGTAAACTGTTGAATGTAGAGAAGTGGTATCTAAATTTTCTTTTTAAAAATATTCTCAGGGAATAAATTAGGTTAAGCCTTTTGTTGCATGATTCAGAGATTTAGTAATTCTCCCTGGTTTCCCGTTTCCAGTTTTCTTTAATTTTTTCAATCGTACTCTGCTACAATATTAATAAGCTGTTAAACAAAATGTTACAGTATGTTTGCAGATCTAATAGATCTAATATCCATCAAGAGACAACGATCTCATTCACTCAATGTCAAAAATTTTCACTGCAAATCACATCACATATTTAAAAACAATTGTACAAATACATCAATTTTGATCAGTAGGTTTCCAACTGTACCTATTCCAGGCTCATCCACTTTCCCCGTAGCGTATATTGTAAGGAATTTCAAAAGACTCATTAATAGCGTGGATTTTTTTCTGTGCAGAATCCGTCCAGTAGGATTCTGAAAAGGATCTCGTGTCATATGCCACATTGCTGGATATCGTACACCGGTGCGACTGCGCCCCCACATCGGACCCCGGGGGACTGGTTGCCCGTGGGCCAGGGCGGGCCGTGGCCCCCATGGATGTATTGTCCTCCTCATACATCGGTGTCAAACAATTGTGGGGTTTGTCCAGCTCGGAGCGCCATAAATACTTCTTATCCATCGTGTCGTTGTCCCAGCGGTTCACCTGGGGACCAATCATCCGCCATGCATGGAAATCTGAAGGGCAACGGGCAAGTGAAGATACGGGAGATCGTCATAGGGGCGAGGGCCACAGGGCCTTCACGTGGGTGCAGCGCCCCAATCTCCTGAACTTCGTTCCAACCCTCCCTGGCGTCACGTGTGCCATCTTGCCCCTGGGGCCTCAGCCAATCGGGTCCCCGTCCCCCGGTTGGTTGCTCGTTCAATCATTCCTTGTCAAGATAAACTCTCTTGTAACCGGCTGCTGCTGCCCCCTCCACCCCCTACAACATCATCGCCGCTCCGCCGCCTTATCCTATACATACTTTTCCCCCTTGTACCCGTTCATAAACCGCAAAATTCGGGCCATTGAGAGTTTCTAGTTTGTCACAACCCAACACCCGCCATGGATTTAGCTTTACCCAACTTTCAAGTTAAAATTAGTGAGATTCAATTCAAGTGACTTCGGAGCTAGAGAAAGCTCTATCCATAGGGCGAAGTACCTTCACATAGAGGACAGGCCCGTTAAAGTAAACCCAGCGAGGGTCCCTCTCCCTTACGGTCAAGCCACTCAAGTTTCACTTCTCTTTTTCTTAGTCATAGTCTAAATATTTTACGAAATGATTTTTTTATCGCAATATTTTTTGGGATATCCATGGATTTAGCTTTACCCAACTTTCAAGTTAAAATTAGTGAGATTCAATTCAAATGACTTCGGAGCTAGAGAAAGCTCTATCCATAGGGCGAAGTACCTTCACATAGAGGACAGGCCCGTTAAAGTAAACCCAGCGAGGGTCCCTCTCCCTTACGGTCAAGCCACTCAAGTTTCACTTCTCTTTTTCTTAGTCATAGTCTAAATATTTTTAATAAAATGATTTTTTTTTTTAATATAAATATGATGTGTGTATGATTTACTTATACTAGCACAGTTGCTAACTAGTGGCTGAGAATGTTGAAAGGTATCGGTTGAGAATGTCAGATATCCAGTCATCGAATATGAAACGCGCTGATAGCTGAGAGGCACGGAGACGCACGGACAAGTGAGGAAGAAGTTGAAGTAGTGCCCGTTAATAATCCAAACGCGGCAAATTATATGACTTTACAATAATCTCTTAATATGATTAGGTAAATGTTAAAAAGTAAACAGGGTAACGTATGCAAGGAAGTTATGAAGAGTAAATCACATTCATTGATTTGGGAGGACGACTAAGAATATGCCAACATCTTCAATTGTTAGCCATCAGATTAGAATTTTAGATTAAAAGGTCATTAATCGTGCCCATTACCAATAGGTATACATCTTTCGACTTAACAATACCTTTCTTTTATAGTGTAGTGACTTAACATTTTTTATCATTTTACTTATTAAGCACGTTAAGGATTTTTTTTAATAGCTAAATATCATTTTAAACAATAAAAAATAATAATTTAGCTTTCAACTAAAAAGCCATTTCTTAAACAGTGAAACAATACCTTTCTCTTATGGTATAGTGACTTAACATTTTTGGTCATTTTACCTATTAAGCTAAGCACATTAAGGATTTTTTTTAATAACTCAATGTCATTTTAAACAATAAAAAATAATAATTTAATTTTCAGCTTAAAAAACCATTTCTTTAACCGTTAGACAATACCTTTCTCTTATGGTATAGTGGCTTAACATTTTTGGTCATTTTACCTATTAAGCACATTAAGGATTTTTTTTAATAACGAAATGTTTTTTCATTGCAATATAATTTGTTTTCATGTCTTTTTTTTTTATGAATCTCTTTAATGTTCTAATTTCTAAAGCAGTGGATCTTCCTTTTATGTGTCTTTTAACTTGGCTGGAGTTTCTTGCTTCTTTCTCTGTGTCATCATTGATACTGTACCTTTTATCCTTTTATGTGTCTTTTAACTTGGTGGAAGTTTCTTGCTTCTTTCTTTTTTATGTCATTATTGATACTTTACCTTTTTAGAGTTATTGGTCAATTTTGGCCTTTAGTGAACACTAAATATTAATATATAAATTTAATTAATTTTAAATTTAAAAAAATAATTAATATAAAGTGTTTTTACAGTACAAAGATAGATTGGTAGGATTTTATCATTATTTCAGGGTTAATCATGAGTATTTTTTTAAATTATATGTATTTAAAGAAAATCTCTTATAATGCATGGCTTTATTTAGTTTATTTAGTTTTAAGAGGGAATTTTCAAATCTAATTCTCAACCTACTTGAGAATCTTGGAAAATGATCCTCAACACTTATATGTTCAATTCTCAATGTGCCATTTCATATGGTTTTACTTAAAAATATCAAACATTGTTTTTTTAGTGTGTACATAGATTTAATTCTCATCACCATTCAACTTGACTTTGCTTGAGAATCTCAAAAGTTGTTTCAATACCCATGGGTTCCATTCTCATCATCTCTCCATGTGAATTTACTCAAGGATCCAAAACCCAAATCTCATCATCCACGAGTTCAATCATCATCGTCATTCCATGTGACTTTACTCGAGAATCCTAGAAGTCATTCTTAGGACCCATGATAGGTTTGATTCCTCACACAACATTATGTGTGGTTCTACTTGAGAATATCATTTTGTATGCCTTTACTTGAGAATCTTAGAAGTTGATTCTCAATTCCCATGGGTTTGATTCTCAGTGCCACACTATATCACACTAATTGAGAATTCCATAGGTTAATTCTTAATGCCCATAGGTTTGATTCACAGTGCCATTCTATATGGCTCTACTTAAGAATTTGATGCGTTGATTCTCAATTTCCATAAGTTCAATTTTCAACACCATTTTGTATGGCTTTATTTGAGAATTCCATACGTCGATTCTTAATGCCACTAGGTTTGATTATTGGCACCATTATGTATGGTTCTGTCAANTAGCATTGACACATTCAATTCTCAATGTCGTCTCGTACGGATCTAGCTATGAATCTTGGAAGTTGATTCTCAACACCATTTCCTATGACACTCTACTTAAGAATCCCAAAAGTCAATTCTAAGCACCTCTAGGTTTAATTCTCAACAAGTGTTTGTATCGTTATGTCATTGAATCCTCGAAGTCGCTTCTTAATGCTCATAATTGCAATTCTCAATGTTATTATGTATGGCTATACTTAAGAGTTCTAGAAGTTGATTCTAAGTAGCCATTGGTCAGATTCTCAATGTTATTTCACATTGTTGTACTTTAAAATCTTAAAAGTCAATTCTCAAACAATATTCCTATGATTCTACCTAAAAATCCTAAAAATCAACTCTTAATGTGGAACTTAAATCTCAACACCATTTCATATAACTTTACTTAAAAATCTTGAACATTATTCTTAATACCATTATATGACTCTACTTAAAAATCCCCCCAAAAAATATTCTCAATACCATTTTATATATCACTACAAAAAAAAATCACAAAAATCAATTTTAAACAATATTTCATATAATTTTATGTGAAAATTCTACAAATAAATCCTTAACATCATTCTCTATGGCTATGCTTAAAAAGTATTGCTTCTATCCAAATGATCCCATATGTTTCAACATTATTCTATATAAATCTATCCAAATGATCCCATATGTTTCAACATTATTCTATATAAATCTACTTGAAAGTTCTCAAATATACATATCTTTTCTTTTTTTATTTGTGGTGAAA
>SNQJ01S0045427.1:0-25787 GCA_010110895.2 Picea sitchensis | reverse complement strand
CTTCAGCAGGGCCGAATTATCTAGGGCTTCAGTCATCCAGTGGGGCGCACCATTCAGTGGGGGATTTCAGATCTACAGAGATTGAGAGGGATCTTGGAGATTTGGGCACTTGGGGTGTTCTTACCATCACCCAATCTATCAGTTGGCATATTTCTTAGGGTGATTGGCCACTTTTGGCAGCAGGGCCGAGTTATTGAGGGTTTCAACCTTCTATTGGAGCGTGACATTCTTCAGCTGGAGAGTTTGGCAATCATATCTGCTTATATTGATCTTCATTTCTTATTCAGCCTTTGGAGGCATCTTTTGTATTAGTGGGAGCATTTTGTAGTAGCTCTTATCTATTGTCTATCTTCTTGGCCATCTGTTGAGCATTCCAGATTGACCTCTTCATTGTAGCAGGTTTCTCTATTTCATGAATAAAGAAGAATTGAGATGTTTTGGCTTGTCTATCTTATTTCATACGGTTGAGGTATGTTCCATGGTTATCTCTTTTTGTTATTTGCGACATACACACATATAAACACATCTAAACAAGTAGATCAACAAACTGTTTGATGAAATACCACAACCAGAAAAAAGTTTTAAAAGACACCAAAACAAGTGATGATCCTTGCATAATGGCTTGGGATCATTACAGATAGCTTGTCACAATAGACCTTTAATGATGATGATTAACATCCACTAAGACCAAATTGGTCTATCAAACCTTAAGAGGGTAAGTGATTACTTGTGATTCTTTAGAATTTTGTTTATGTGCTCGAAAAGCATTAAGAGAAGCTTTCCAAGATCACCATAGTTTTGTTGAGTTAAGAGGTTAGGAAGGTTGGTAGTGTGACAAATATTTTTAAAATGAGATCTAATCTGGGTATAGGCTGGACAATCTAAGAGAAAGTGATTTTCATCTTCGACCTTCTTAGTGTCACAAAGGTGACACACTCTTTCATCCCATGGCATTTTAGGAATTGACCAATGCCCAGTTTCACTATGGAGCTCATGAGAATTTTTTTTTTATCTTAGCAATGCTTATTTTTTTTTTTACACTTGGCAAAACAAATAGATAATTTTGATCTTCTAGATTAGGGTTGATTACATCCTTATAATACCTTAATTTTATTTTTTCCTCTAATCTTTATCACACCACATTTTCTCCTTAAATTTTGATCTGACGATTTTTGAAATAGTATCTTTATTCTGCAAAATGGTGTCTTCCATGATTCCCCAATAGTTTAGCCAAGACCGAGCATCTTTATGCCATCCTCACTTGAGTCGATGGTGGTTACGACTCGATTTTGAAGCAATTTTAGGAAGCCTATTGTCTTCAATGTTGTTTAACTTGTTCTTATACATTAGGTATTTAGTCATAGCCATGTTGTGAATGGGGGAGAGGCTTGTTTCTAAGAGGAGGATGGGATAGGGCGTATTTCCTTTAATTTTTAGATTATATATTATAAAATTCTTTTGTATTTGCTCTATCTTTATCCAGGATTCATGAGAGATACTACAGCCTTAGAGTTCACATCCATGAAGAATAACAGATGTAACAGGAGTCTCAAAGAGGAGTTTCTTCTTATCCCAACTCCAAAGATCAACTGATTTACAATTGTTTTCAAGCCCATAATAAGCTTTCCATCCCCCAATAATCCTTTTTTGAATGCTATACTTTCAGTTGAGCTTGTGGTGAATATCAATTCCAATATATTTGTATGAACTCACTTCCTCCAAGTTGTTTTTTTCATATACGAAGGTATCATGAGTGATCTTATTGGATTTAATAATCATGATCTTAGTCTTATCAATATTAATAGTCATACCCATATTGGAAAAAAAATCCTTGAGGATTCTTATTTGGTTTTCAAGATCATGGGGAATCCTTTCCATAAGAATGATATCATCAGCATAAAGAAGAATATTGATGACTATACTAGTGAGAGTAGGGCTGACACAACCTTTTTTTTCCAAACAATCTTCTAACTTGTCAATGTATATGCCAAAAAGGGTAGGGGACAAGGGACAACCTTGTTTGACTCCAATATTGTAGTTAATATCTTTTGACCAACCCTTAGTGTTTTTAAACTTAGCAATAACATTCTCATACATCCTTATTGCAACAACCCTCAACTTGAGAGGCACTTTTATCTCTTCCAACCTATTCCAAAGGTTTTTCCTAGGAACCATGTCAAAAGCTTTTCTATAGTTTAATAAAAATTGGTAAATGTGCTTACACTATCTAATTGTGGAAACTAAATAACATAATTAAGATGCGTGAACTATTTAACCAAAACAAACTGACACACAAATTGATGTTGGAGAAACCCATTTTGGGAAAACTCTAGCATTGAAATGACTTTGTTTTTTCTTTATTAATTCTTTTAAAAGAAGAGAAACAAATATTACAATGGATCCAATGAGCATAGAGTATTTTGCAAGAGACTTTGGACTGCAAAAACATTTCCTTACTCTACTTAAGATTTTAGTTTTCATTTAGAATAAGAATGGACTATTGGACTCTGAACTAGATTCATTCCCCATGTCTGTATCTCCAACCATTTTCATTGTCTCAAAGAACTCATTCAAAATATGATCCAAGAATTAGTGAAACACTCTAGCTCTGAATATGCTAATCTTTACTTTTGAATCAATAATCAAAGACTCTAAACAAACCTCCATTTATGTCTAAGGAGGAACAATTTATAGGTTAAGTTATGGCTCTTTTAATTCACATTGATACTCTTCAAATGCCAATTCATTTGGCCTTCTATATTCCCAAATGTTTCATTCACCCAGACATATGGTCATTCTTCTTCTCATCAAATCACACCTATTAGCATGAAACCCTTCACATTCCTCCATGCAAGTTCATCCTTAGTAAAAAAAGTAGCAACCCCTTTGATTCTAATGGTGCAATGTGTTTATTGGTGTGATAAATATTCCCTCGAGGTAGTGTGAGTTACCGTCATTCAAGTTTGTGCAAGTTATCCTCATTCAAGATGATGAAATTTCATTCACTTAAAGTGTGTGGTCCTTCATTAAAAGTGACATGAGTCCCTTTGTTCGAATTAATGCAACAATATTGGCTTTCCTTGATGTGAGTGGTCTTTACATTAACCTTGTGAGGGACCTTCACTCCAATTAGTGTGATTTCTTTTACCCCCATTGTTGTGATGTATCACCTATTCAAGCATTACAACCTACCTTCAACCCAAGGCTTGTGATATTAATCCCTCCAATAGGTGCAATGGCTATGGTAACCATTTTACATAGAGTGTTGTGATATGGAATTTTAACACTCAACATCACCCTATTAAACATGATGATTTCACCAATTCAATTAAACATATCTCTACCTTACCATTCCATTTTCTCACATGATCCTTTCAAATCACACCCCCTGATTGGGAGGATTTTGGTCCCCAAAAGATATTGTCAAAGAAGATGAAGGGACAAGTTATTGACTTTGCCCCTCTCATACTTTTTCACCTTCCCCAGTGTTGAGTCTCAAAACTGTCGCATTTTCATCCTCTTTTCCTTCACCATTCTTCACATTTATCCATATTCTACCACTCCATAAACCATTCATTAATACCACGTTCATAATTAAATATGGGTTTAGCCTTATTATTTTCCAAATCATTTATTTTAGTATTAAAAGCGAATTTGTGATTAAATATTAAAAAAATAATATATTTTTCATATATATCTCAAAGATTTGTGTGATCTTTGTAATGTAGGGATATTTGAAGCTTTCAACCAAGGAGTATTCAAAAGTTTCTCGAATGTTTTCTCCATCTTTTCACAATTTGAAGGAGATAATTCAAGCTAATTTCAAGGAGGAATATCATGAGAGAATTTGTGTAATTATAGTAAATTGATTGAGAGAAAAGTGGAGAGGATTTGAAGGGATAAGTATTTTGTAATTATAGCAAATTGGTTGAGAGAAAAGTGGAGAGGATAAGTATTTTGTAAATATAGAAATTTGGTTGAGAGAAAAGTGGAATTGTAATTATGAATTGCTTATCTTGTTTTCAAAGAACTCATGTATAAATAAGAGGGTTCTCTCCTCATTTTAGGAGGAGAGGAAGAGAGAAAGTGAAGAAGAACATAGTTAGTCTTTGCTTTTGAGATATTGAGTTAGTCATGGATTTCATCATGTTGTAATAGAGTTGATGTTTTAGATTGGTTTCTCCATAATATATATATTTTTTATTTTGAGTTGTTAATATAGATTTTATGTGAGCTCACATATGTTTGTCATTTGTTATTTGTTATTTATGTTATAGATGATCTTTCCTTTGTTTAATTTCATGCTTTCTCAATCAGATTTAATTTATGTAATTTCACGCTCTCGTTTATGTCATGCAATTCGATTTCATGCTTTCTTAATCAGGTGTAATTTATGCAATTTCATGCTTTTGTTTATTTTATGAAATTCAACTTTAGTTGTGTGTTTCTTTTTCAATCATTAGATTAGACTAGCTTGCTTCCATCCTGCATATATTGTGCTTGCACCTCGAAGCTGACGAGCCCCGGGTTGACAATTTCATGTCGAATTCATTAGCATATAAATAGCTTGACACCCAGTAATTATCCTTTGACTCAAATCCACCTAATTTATTATTTCCCATTGCATGTATTTGAAACCTTCACTTGCAAAGTTGAATCCTCCTCTAACTGATCAAGAGAATTCAGTGTGAAATCCTCTATTGATGAAATTAATTTCTCTTCCTCCTCCTCCTCATCCAACATGGATGGTTCAAAGAGATGAAGACTTTGTTGAAACTAATTGTGGTAGAATTGGTTGAAACAAATTGTTGATGACTTGTGCAACAATGTCACAAGGTCCATACCTCAATGGATTTACTTTCTTGGATGATTCCTATAATATTTCCTTGCTAATATACAACAAACCATGATCTCATACTTATAACTTATGATCTTTTCAATGCTAGTCATGATGGGTATTATAATTTTCCTAACTTTATTCCACTTTCTCCTACACTTGTTGATGGATAAACCTAACTCTATTAATGAACTTGCTTTCTCTTCTTACCTCCTCGTTATCTTTGGCACCTTTCCTCTTTACACCCATAAACAACATCAATAGATAGTGGAAAATAACCAAACCAACCTTCAAAATGGGATTTTTGAGTGGAAAAATGTATTGCCCTATTATAAGCATGTTGTATATGAACCAAATAATCATTTAAAGTCTTCAACTACTTTTGATTGTAGCCTCTTAATAGTTGAAAAATAGTTATGTTTCACCATTTATGTCTACTTGTATGTCTAGGGATGGAAATTTGTAGAGTGATTCATTTTCATGTTCATTCTTTCCCACAATGTTGTCCAAAAAGTACCCAAAAATTTGGAGTCTCGATCAAATATAATTTTCCTATAGATACTTCAATACCTCTAGTGGTCTTGTTGCAAGGAATAAATGCACACATTTTATTAAATTATTTCACAACTAAAACTAAGTAATCATTCCCTCATCTCTTCATTGACACTCCTCCATCAAAAGCCATAGATATACTCTCCCATGGTATGTTGGCAACTAGTAGAGGCATATAAGGTTCAATATTTCTATTTTTATTTTTATTTGTACTACACATCACATGGTTATGTATGAACTTAGAAACATGTTCTTGCATCTTTGGCTAGTAGATATACCTTTGTAAATTTTCTATTGTTTTTTTCCACTGCCAAAATTGTTGGACATAGTGGCACAATATTGTCATTGATGTCAACAGGGTGTAGACAAATCCAGTATAAACCCAAAGTTTAGAAGGAATAACGTTAATAAAATCTCAGAAGAGATGGCACATTTGAAATAACACAGGAGACAGAGCTATGCGAGTGAAGAAATCATTTTGTAAAGGATTGAGTTATAGGAGTCGTTCATTCTTAGTTCATGACAATCCAGGATCGTTAGATCGAGGTGAATTCATAGGATGGGAAGGATTAAATATCAACCTCCATATTTGAAGCAGTAGCATTATGGACCGTTTGATCAAGTAGTGGATAAGTTACGTCGACACTTCACCACTTTTCCACTTCGGAGATTATTGGAGACAAGGAAGGAGCATCGGATGGTTTCCCAGCTGTTGGATCAAGATTCGATCTGGAATGGAAATGTTGAATCATCAGATCACACTAAAGGAAAGAAGGTGGTCAACTCTGACGCTGACCACTCCGACGAAAAGGAGTCTAAAATAGGTAAGTTTACCCGAAGGCCGAAGCCCTGAAGTCACAAACTCCCGTCGACCATTGGATCAAAGGAAGACTAGGAAATCCTATCAACTGTTGAGCTGGAGTGAAAATATTGAAACCACCAGAGTGCACTAAGGAAGAAGGTGGTCAACTCTGGGCTTGACCTACTCCGGTGATAAATAGCTCAAATAAAGCAAGAACTCTTGAACCCTGGAGTTCCAGAATAAACAAAGGCCATAGGATCAAGACAGTTGAAAATC
The DNA here is from genome assembly GCA_010110895.2 of Picea sitchensis. Classification (NCBI taxonomy): domain Eukaryota; kingdom Viridiplantae; phylum Streptophyta; class Pinopsida; order Pinales; family Pinaceae; genus Picea; species Picea sitchensis. Next base: position 19,320 of record SNQJ01S0045427.1, on the reverse strand, counting down.
TACGGTGGTAGATCTATTCGACACTTCGACAATTTTCTAAGGATGGTATAAAAGTGCCAAAACTCCCGAAGCCACGAAGTGAGACATGTGGCAGAAGAAAAATATGACACGTGGCCCAATCGGCTAGTGACAAGTGTCAAGGTATAGTTGGCATGTTAGGTATACGAAAGTCATGAATCAAGGTGACACGTGGCATCCACTCATCTAATGCCACATCAACAATGACGTCAACAAGCTACGTCACTTTGGGACTACATCCTCTGGGGATATCCAGCTTCTCCTACCAACAAAACTACCCAAAGCGCCAAAGGCCAGAGTCACAAAGAGCTGAATACCCAGAGAGAGGGAGCTCCTTTGTGCCTAAGTCTACAGTCCTAGCTCTTGGACATGTGAAGGTTATCAAGCAGGAAGTGTTGAAACACCCTTCAATGGAATTTTCTCCGGAAGAGTTGGAAGACTGCAAAGGCCGGAGTCCCGAAATGTCGAAGTCCCGAAGCGAACGAGAACCTTCCATCTCAAACATGAAAATAAAATGTGTTCGTCAATCTTGATAAGTGATTAATCACTCACTTGGATTAGCGCTTAGTCACTTCATATGGTCATATGGAATATAGAACCTAAAAATGCGTCTATGGGAATTTTAATATACAGAGGAAGAATTTTTCCTCTGTCAGGAAGGAACCTTGATCCCGATAGGATCTGGATTATGTCTTGATTGATATTAAGTGATCAAATACATCCAATGCATTAGAAAGCTAATTGAAAATCTCAAATATGATCTGTTGGAGAACCGGGGATGCAACACAAGCTTAAGAATGAAATAAAAATGCATGGGATCGAGTTAAAAGAAATCGATCCATACCTATGATCAAATTTATGAAAATACCTCTTACTAAATTGAAAATATTTCATGTTAATGTGTGAATAATAATAGAGGAATATATTGATTCTAAATTAAAATACAAATGTTATTATAGTTAATTTAAATGAAGAGGTGTAATGGTCCAAACAGAGGGACACAATGCTTCAATGCTCACACTAGTTGGAAGACTATATAAGAAAGAAAGAATGATGAAGAAGAGGGTGTATTTGCAGTCCATATTAGAAGAACAAAAGGAGAAGCAGAGTCCAAGAAGAAGAACTGATGATACTTATGAAGTGAGGGTGGAAGGGAGGAGCAAGGAAGGATTCATATCCTTTACTAAGTAAAGTGTGAAAACAAGGGAATTGGTGATTCCTAGGGTTGGTTCCTTGAAGACAAGGGAGTTGGTGATTTGTAGGGTTGGTTCCCTAAAGATAAGGGAGTTGGTGCTTCGTAGGGTTGGTGCCCTAAAACAAGGGAGTTGGTGCTTCTTAGGGTTGGCACCCTGAAGAAGGGGATTTGTGTCTCCAAGTGTTGGTGCTCTAAAAAGGATTGGTGTCCTTCACTATCTCAGATTATTCTTTATAAAACCTTGTAATTCATATTAATTATATTTATATAATTGATTTTAAATACAAGTCCATTGTTGATCTATTGTGGTGATTAATAAAATAAAAAAGTAATTGCTAATTGTTTAAAAAGGTAATATTGATTCACCCCCCCTCTCAGTATTTCCAACAATTGGTATCAGAGGGAGTGATTTCAACACAATCTAATAACTGGAAGGTAGCTCCTGAAAGAAATGATCAACAAGAGGGAATGTCTTCCAATAAAGCACCATTGTTTAACGGAGGTGGTTATGCTCTCTGGAAAATAAGAATTAAAAGCTACATGTTGATTCTTGGTTTTGATGTTTGGAAATCTATTGTAGATGGTTACACTTCACCAACTACTCCAACCACAGATACTGCAGGAAATAATATTTGCAATGACAACTCAAGATAAAATAATGCACTTCTAGGAGGATTGACAAATTCTGTATGTGTGAAGGCAATGCATTGTAAGTCAACTAAGGAAATTTGGGACAAATTGGAGGTTGTATATGAAGATGGAAAATTCAAGGAAGCCAAACTACAAACCTATAGAGCTTAGTTTGAAAATTTGAAGATGAAATAAGAAGAGAACATTGTTGAATACTTTCATAGGGTAGATGAGGTAGTTAACTCAAATAGAGAAGCAGAAGAAGAACTTACCGATAAAACTGTTGTACACAATATCTTAAGGTCATTACCTATTAGATATGATGCCAAGATTTCCACAATTGAAGATAAAACAAAACTTGACAAACTCATAGTAGATCAACTTCATGGAATTTTTACAACATATGAGATGAGAACATGGAACGAAAAACCATCAAAAGGAGAAACAACCTTTAAGGAATCTAAAGAAAAGAAGAAACACAAACATATGTCTAATGAATACCAGTGAGACATATCAGATGTAGAAGAGGCCAACTTTATAAAGAAACTCTAGAAAGGATTTGGAAGATAGAAAGGAAAGTTACCTTCAAATGTTTCAACTATGGTAGAATCAAACACTTTTCTAACAAATGTCCCTATCCCAAGAAGGAGGATAATGATGAAGAAGAATCCCACAACCAGAAAATACAAGAAGAAATTTTATAAGAAAAAGAAAAACTTCTACTCCAAAGAAGACATCAACTCTTCAGACATAAGTGAAGATGAAGATTTAGAACTTCTATTTATGGGAATAAACACTCAAAATAATAATATAGATAATGAAGAAAACTTTGAAAGTGAAGGTGAAGTAGATCTAAAAGCTGAACTGATTAGTGCTCTGGAGAAACTAAGAAAGTATAAAAAGAAGAACAAGTTACTTAGAGAACAACTTCAAGAATTTGAAGAATTACATCAATCAAGAGAAATAGATTGATCGAGAACTATCAAAGAATTAGAGTAGATCATCAATGATCTGAAGTCCTAGCTCCTGGAAGCTAAACGAATTGAAGAAGTCATTTTAAAACAACTCAATGATAGAAAACAAGTATGTGAGAAGAGAGAAGTTGAAATTGAGTTGCTAAAAGGTGAACTTGAAAAAGAAAAGAAGGGATCCAAATTTGAAAATAGTTCAAAGATCTTGGATGAAATTCTCAGTAGTCAGAGGTCACCAAATAAAAAGACTAGTTTGGGATACACCCAAGACTCAAATTATACATCACAAGGATTTTTCAAAAGAATAATCAGTTATGCATATGCTCTTAAAATCCCCTTAAGAAGAGAAGATAATAAGGCAAGGATGATTCCATTGGGGATCGTCCCAAATAAACATAAATCAACATCCCCTACTAAAGAAAAAGATGACAAGAATAATACAATCACCAGAAGAAATCCCTTTAACATATATTAGTATATCTTCTTGGGATATTGTTATTCCCGCAATAATTTTGGACACAAAGCAGTACATTGTAAAGCCTATAGGAGGCACAATCCAAAAAATGTCCAAAGAAGTCAGAAGTTCAATACAAATAAAATAAACTATAATTCGTTCTCTCCATTACAAGATTACAATATGGAATGCCTCAAATGTAATAACTATGGACATGAAGCCAATGAATGTAGTTTTTCAAAGTATTTCAAAGAGATAAATATTCCCAACAATAAAAAATTATGGAAGAAAAAACAAGTCGAGAAAACAGAGTGTAAAGTAGCCCTGTATGCCAAAAAAAAAGGATGTCAGTGGTATCTAGACAATGGATGTTCTAAACACATGACTGGAGATCAAAGAAAATTTCTCAAGTTAACGAAGAAAGAAAAAGTAAAATTCACCTTTGGAGATAATGTGTTAGCCAAGATGCTTGGAAAAGGCATTGTTAACCTAGGGAATAACAAGGCCAAAGAAGAAAATGTACTTTTAGTAGAAAATATTAATCCTAATATCCTAAGCGTAAGTCAAACATGTGATCAAGGTCACATACTTACCTTTGATTCTCATAAATGTGAGATAAGAAGAGAAGATACAGGGAAAGCTAGTGGCAGTTGCACCAAGAACATCCAATAATGTGTACATCCTTGACATGGAAGGAGAAGAAAAATGTTGTTTAGGTCAAGAAGATGAAAGTTGGATATGGCATAGAAGGTTGGGACATATAAGATTTGAAAACTTAATCAAGGCCAATAAGAAGGAGGAAGTAAGGGATCTGCCAAAGAGTATAAAGCCTTCAAAACTTATTTGTAAACATTGTCAAATAGGGAAGCAAACAAGAGTTAGGTTCAAAACAAAAGAGAAGTCCACAACAAAACCATTAGAACTTATTCACACAGATCTATGTCGACCTACCAGAACTAAAAGTACTTATGGTGAACATTATTTTATGTTTATCATTGATGATTACACAATATTGACCTCGATATACTTTCTAAAAGAAAAATCAGAAGCCTTTGAGAAGTTTAAAACATACAAAGCCCTTGTAGAGAATGAAACATATATCAAAATTAAATGCCTGAGATCAGACAATGGAGGATAATTCACCTCTAAAGAGTTCAGTCAATTCTGTGAAAATCATGGTATCAAAAGACATTTTTCAGCTCCCAGCACTCCTCAATAGAATGGAGTGGTAGAAAAGAAAAACAAAACAGTTCAAGAAGTTGCAAGAACCATGCTAAATGAAGCCAAGATTCCAGACAAATTATGGAGAGATGCAATCTACACAACAATCCACATACTTAATCGAGCTTAGTTGAGACCCAACCATGACAAAACTCCTTATGAACTATGGTTTGGTAGGCCAACATTTGTAAAACACTTTAGATTTTTTGGAAGTAAATGTTACATTAAGAATGATGAAGATAATTTAGGGAAGTTTGATTCAAGATTTGACGAAGGCATATTTTTAGGGTATTCACCTAATAATAAATCATACAGATGTTATAATTTTAGACTAATAAAGATAGTGGAAAGTGAAAATGTAAAGATAGATGATCTAAAACTAAAGAAGAGAATATCCCAAGACATATCAAAAATTGATAAAAAATCTCAACAAGAAGATGATGATAATGAAACACAGGAAAATGAAACGTATATTGATGAATATGAAAAATGAATAAACGCCCTTTCCAAAAGCTCCATCAAAAAGAGTTCAAAAGAATCATCCTGAAAGTCAGATTATTGGAGATAGAAATGTAGGTGTGGAAACAAGAAGGAAACTCACATTTGACTCAGAACAAGAAGTGTTATCATGTTGGAGTTACTTCACACACACCTATGATTTATTTTTCCTAAGGTTTTTCCTATGTTTATTAGTCTTTGTCTAGTCACCTAAAGTTTAGGGAGAATATTCCTCTAGGAGATTATTCTCTTCAGTTTTCACTTCAGTTTGACTAGTTGAGTGGAGTCTAGATGCTGTATTGGTTTTGTCACCATGAAACATTGAGATAATCACCAACTAATGCGCATTAGCCTTGGTATCATCACTAGACTAGCGCATTACCCATTATTCCCTCATCTCCTCCTCACTTCACTCTGTTTCAGTTAGTTAACTGAATACTGGTAGACTAGTTAACTCAGCTAGGTTGCAGTTCACTCTCGTCACTGCCCGAGAGACTTGTTGTCACAGGGGCAGACCCAGGGTTCAACGCTTCAACAACGCACCAACAAAACCATAACTACCGGGCCTTTCGGCAAAACCTGTGAAGCAGATGAAGTCTCATCCGAGGCAGAGGCAGGGGGGGTTGCAGGACTCAAGTGTCTACAACCAGGTTGGGACACAGGTCTATCATTACAATACTTAACAGAGCACTTAAAAAACAATATGGATTAGTTTCTTGAATCTCATTCACATCACATATTAAACCCTTATTACAGATCAATGCAGTAACCATAAAGATCAAGTACTTCCATTCACTTAGCACATAGCATCAACTTGGATCTAGCATTCATTTATATTTAATACCATCAAGCACTAAGCAATGACATCAGATGCATTCATTATACATTATAACAACAACACTAAGCAAATAAACACATAAACAACATCGCACAAAGCACATCAAGACACATGATATACGTGGTTCACCCCAGTGTGGGGCTACATCCACCAACTTCTTCTTCTTCTTTATTATTCTTCAATCTTCTTACATTCATTTTCTCCTGTGCACAAAGCCACAGATCCAAACTCCATAAAGGAAAGGAGATCTGCGCGCTGCGCACTAGATCCTCCTTCCCAAAATCAGGTCAAGGCACATAGCCAACTCCTTACTAGCACAAAGCCTTACTAACATATCATGCACACAGCCAATCAACCAAATCTCTTACATTGCTTGCACTAAGCTTCTACTACTTTCTACATTACATTCCTTCCTATATATACTTTTACAAAAAGGCCTAAACATGGATAAAACCCATGGGCCAACATCCCATAACCCTTTACATAAATCCCAGTAAACCCTTTTCTCGGTCCACAAGCCCATAAAACAAGCGATATCGTGCGATCTTAGCTCCACCTAGGAGCTCCATCTTCGACTAGCCTGTCAAAGTCCCAAATGTGGTCAAACATGACCAATGTTTCCTCAAAACTTGGTCAAGGGACAACAGGCTCCCAACACTCACATGTGACTAGTCCCGAGTCACTCAGATCTGGGCAATGCTCCTTCAAAGGCCTCGAGCTTAGCTCGAGCTGCCTCGAATTGTTGCTTTGTCAGAGCCTCTTGCTCGACAAACTCCTCAATAACTTTCTCTATAACAGGCCCTTCTAGGCGTTGTTACATTGTCGCAACCACTTGGCCTAGCTGCGAGCCTTGTCCTTCAATCTCTTCAAAAATCGTGCAGGCTTCATCCTGCACTGGCTTTAATCTCTGTGTAACCTCCATGAATTTTCTCTGGATGGCAGTAATCTGTTGCTCCTATGATCTCCTCATTTTCTCAACTATGATGTGTGACTTCATCTGCGCTTGCACAGTGTATTCCTGCTGCTGCGTCTCCTGGATCTGTTCTTCCAGTTTCCTTAGCTCTAGATCTTTTGTGAGTCATTTGTAGGTCTACGCACTACGATTACTTAATTGCTTACATTCTGATGCGAGTGCCCTAATCCTTCTAACTGTGCTCTGAGCGACTTCCTCCCTCTGATCACACACTTCTTGCGGAGTGCTCGACATTGCTTGGATTTCTAACTCTGTTACTCTCGCTTGAAGCTGCTGAATGGCCTCAACGAGCTTCCCCACTTGAATATCGACTGACTCTTATTCCTCCTGTGCCAAGCCCAACATAGATTGCAGTGATTTAGTCACTACCTCTTTGATCACAGTCTTCTCTACGAGCATTTAGTATTTTTCTTTCTTTACCTTTGCATTGTCCTCCTTAAACATCGCCCAAATTTCATCTTTCTCCTTCTGCGCAACTCGAAGTTTCTCTAAGACCTCCTCCTTTTCTTTCTTAAAGGATTTTGTAGCCTTCTCCTTTTCTTCTTGGGGTCGCTAAAGTTGAGCCTCTGTTGCATCTGCTAATATTCGTAATTAGGCAGGCTCATCCCCCAATTCTGCAATTTTCGACGAAGAAGGCGTAGTAGGTACTGCGTGGCTTGAATGGATGGCTTGCTGTGTCTCGCTCCTTCTCTATTATTTCATACAACATCTCCTGCTTTGCTCCATACTGCTGCAAGATATCCTCTGTTTTAGCACTCTGTAAATTTTGTCCGGCTGAATAGACAAACGACAGAGGTAACTATTTCAACCTACTTTAGAGCTGAGGCACTAGCCTCCTCAACTCAGAGAGGGCTCCCCCGTGTCACTTGATATATCTTTTGCAATCATTGGCTAGATTTGGTTTGTTTTGGGGGGTTGTTATAAAATTTGTTGGCCAAGAAGAGGAGGGACACTTAGGGCTATGGAGTCAAAATTATGAAATTGAATGAAAACATTGACTGGCCAATAGAACTCTCCAGAGGATAAAGGCTAAGTGAGGCAATGAATCTGAGTTGTAAATTGAAATTTGCAGAGTGTAAGAGGAAAGGGGAAAAACAAGTAACTACATCATAGCATTAATAAAATGAGTTTTAAATTAGTTAGGAAGAAATACACACAATTTAAATTGTTTCAGCCGAGAGCATCAAGAGATGAGTTCTGGGATTTAACTATCCAATTCAAACAGAAGACAGTGCAAATGGAAATAAAGAATCATAGGAAATACATACAATGAAAGGAGACAAAGCTCATATCACCACCATTATAATCTTTTCATAGAGACTTCAAAGCTTCTGCATATGTATTCAATTCAATCCTAGAAAGTTACAATGGAGTTCAGAACAACCAGAACTATGCCCTTGCACTTCTGACAACCCTTAATACACTCAGAACCTCTAATACTTATACAATTCGAGTTCCTTCAGTGTGCAACTAGTTACAATAACTGAAATGAAATGTTATAGCTTCTACAATGATTACAAATGACATTTTTCAGAAAAAAATGTTTCATGATCCCTGTAGATTCCTCTGACGCTCCAGCTCCTTCCTCTACCACATTCTCTTTGAAATGTCACTTATACTCCTTCAAATATAATTGCATTTATCCATATTCTCATTTAATATTTGCGAATAATATATTTGAATAAAATAATTCCCAAATATTTTTCTATCCTGTAGAATTAATTCTCATTTAATATTTGGGAAGAATATATTTGAATAAAATAATTCCCAAATATTTTTCTATCCTATAGAATTAAATTTCCATAATTTAATTCATGCTCGTGGATTTTAAAACCATTTATTGTTTGGCCCAATTCACCATTTCACTGTAAAAAACATTTACTGTTACTATTTCCCTGTGAAAAATATTTATTGTGTAATGTTTTTCCAATTTACCATTTTACTGTGAAAAAACATTTACTGTGTGTTTTTTTCAGTTTACCGTCTTTGGTAAAATACCTTTTATCTTCTTCTTTTACTTTTGTAAATCTTTGGATAAATAATTATCCAATTCGTGCATCTTCCCATTTAAATATTTTGCATGGAAATAAAAATTAATTTCTTTAATTTGTAAAACTTAAATCTTACCTCCGTAAAACCTTTTCACCTCGAGGAGGAATTTTATTTATTAGAAATTCCATATTTGTTGTTGAAATGCACTCCTAGAAAATGCCACACATTAAACATATGATAAATGGTACATTTATTACATTGGGCTTGGGATGGAGTGGTTTAATCCAAACTTATTTTACCTCCGATGTGCTCCACGTAAAAAACGTGTCCACGAAAGAAACCACGGTAGTTTTCCCCATCCTACATTCACATAATTAACCTCCTCACTATTTCAATCCCCGATATGTATGTGCACTCTCCATCCAACCTTTGACTTTTCCACATTATAAATTGAGATTCGTGCCCATGATTTGACGTGATTCCATAAATTAAATATTGGATTAAATATTAATATAAAAATATTTATATTAATAATAATAAGCCCTTTTTCTATTTTCTAAGGACTTTGGGCATATGAGGCTTAACACATGACTTTGTGGATAGGATAAGGGTGCTTAATAAAAGGAATATTTTTTTATTTTCAACGGGAATATGAAAATAAGGGTAAAAATGAATGAAGTGATGGAACTAAGGGATTTAGATAAGTGTTAAAGCTAGGTATAGGTTTGGGATATTCGCCAAATTTTTGACTCATGGAGGACATGACTATTTTAGATGATCAATTGAGTGAAGGATTTAGGTGATGGGAGCTTGACGAAGCTGGTGAAAAAATTTGAAAATCTGAGTGGAAAAATAACACAAGGACAAGACGCTTTGGGAAAAATTAATACAAATTAGCAGGTGATAACATAGGCTCCTATTAGGGATGCTATCCTCCCTGTGAGGTAGCAAAGAATAGTATACCACATGCTTGATCCATTGGGCTGCTCCCAAAACATGTGTGTGTACCCTACTCTGACCTATCACCAGTGTCTGCTGAAAACCAAACTCTGCACACTGCTCTCAACTGGATACTGAACACTGAATACACCACTAAAATATGACTGTACACACTACTGGGAATCCAAACTAAAAAATGCTTGACCAACAGGATTATTCGCACAATCTTATCTACTCTAAAACTGCTGAAATGAATGCTCAATCAAGTGAAATCAAAATGCCAATGCAACCATGCAATCATTTTATCCACTATTTGTTTACTTTGCACAAGCTTGCTCCAAATCCTGCTTACTGATAATTCATTCAAAAAATCATCCATAAATCCAAATCTCAAAAAATTAAAATCATTTGGACTGTTCATTGCCTCCAACAAAACTGCAAATGGATCCGCTAAAACATGCACAAAACAAAAATCATGTTTCACCCCTTCCACTGCATTCTGGTTTTCATGTGATTTAACATGTTGATTTCCACCAAGAGGTTGAAAAATCTGCTGAGACTGCTGGAAATAACAATATTTTGAATTAGAAGACAGTGTTGGCTAAAACGAAACCCCTGGTGGAAAGAAATCCATGTCTAGCAATGATGTTGATTTACCATCATTTTTATTCCCAAGTTGGTAGTTGAGCACATGCTGTAAATCTGAATTGAGATAACCTTCCATGTAATCGACAACACGATCATTGAATGCATGAGAAGGTTGTTGGTCTTCCTCACTGATAACAATTTGCTCATGTGAAACAGTGCCACTGTGAATGAAATCAGACTTCCCTACTTCTATTATCTCATGATTTTCTTTCAACAATTCAAAGGAAGAAAAACATAATGGAAGATAGTTTTCATTTGCAAATCCACCGCTTTCTTCATATTTAACATTATTCCTAGAGGATTTCCAATTTGAAACATTATAGAAATTTTGTTTCAATAGTTCGAAAGAGGAAAAACACAATGGCAAGGTTCTTTCACTTGATTCAAAACCTTCTTCATTTTCTTCACTGATGTCATAGGCACATTTTTCAATTTCTTTGGATTGCTGGACACACTCATTTTCAGATTCGTCTTCAACCAATGGCTGGAAAATTGTATTGACAAGACCTTCTACATAACAAGTAACAGGGTCATCAAACACATGAGAAGATTGCTGCAATTTCTTGTCAAATTTTTTCAGTGAATCAGTGTTATTATGGATCAACACACATTCCTTTGCTTCAATGATTATCGTAGAATTTTCTTTCAACAATTTGAAAGAAGAAAAGCATAAAGGTAAATAATTCCCTTCAACTGATTCAATACTTTCTTCTTTGTAATTGTGATATGTAGGTTGATTGCTCTCATTACATTGTTGAAAATGAACATTTTCTGATAGAGAACATGTAGTTGGTTGTTCTAGGAATTCAACCTCATAATGATCATCGTATTCATCATATATAGGCAAATCAAGAATATATGCGATGTCATCCAACAAGAATAAAATTGGAACATCAACATGCTCTTCAACAGACTGATTTGCAAATTCATCTTTTTGACTATCTACAAATGAATACATAAAACAATCAGCCCCCTGCTTATCATCGGATGGATCAGAAGCTAAATCAACACCCCCTCTTTCAACAAGTGGAATATATTTTTTTGCAAAATCATTAGCATTGGAAACTTCAAGAGGACCTATGATATTGTCAATTCTATGCTTAAGATTCCAATCAACTATTTTCTGTTCATATTCACTTTCATGTTCTTGAGCATCCAACCCCTCATTTTGGATCTGTTTACATGCTTGGATGTTGTGTTGAATGTCCCGAGCATTATTAAACATTTGTTGTAAGGACTTAGGTTTTCTTTCCATCAGGAGGAAAGACAAATCTGGATGAAGAGTAGTTGCATAATGGAGCATGGAAACAGCTTCAGTGGGTTGAATTTCTTTGGAAAAATTGTAATAGATAGTGGAAAATCTTCTACTGAATATAGAAATAGTTTCATTGCTCTACTTTTTTAAGGCATAAAACTCTATAAGTTGTAGATCTAAATATTTCTTCCTGCCCCAAAAATTTAAAAAGAAATCCTTCAATTCCTCCCATGAGCTAATTGTTTCTGGTTGCAAATGTTTAAACCAGTCTTTGGTGTCTCCTTTCAAGGATTGAGAGAAGTCCCTCATACAAACATCATCATGGTCAATCTCAAACAAATCTATAAAATGCTCAAACCCTTGGATGTGTTTTTCAGCTGAGATGGCATCAGGTTCCCCATCAAACATAGGTAGGTACTCATAGTGTTTTGGAGGAAAATCATGAAGGATGTGGGGTAACTTTAAGGGTCTGTATCTATGCTGAGTCTTAGAGGGTGTTGGATCAAGTGCAGGAGATGAAATATGAACTCTTGTTTCATGAGACTCATCAAATTGGTTATGGTCATCACATGGCCCAGATGGATTTTTTTTATCAAAATCAGTGATACAGTGAGGATATACAATTTCAAGATTCTCATAATCATCATTAGAATGTAGTAGGTAAAGAAAAAATTGTTTGGCATGTTCAAGGAAGGACCAGAGGAAACTTATAACAAATAATAAAATGCCTTGGAAAAAATCCATTTTTAAGTACTTGTTTTCTTCCATAATGTCTATTCATACCTCTGTCAAGGGATCTCATCTTTTAGTGGAGTCCCTGAATTACATTTTAATATTGAGTGGATTCACCAATAATGTTTTGGAACCTGGATTTTGCATTGAGAGTGGAGTCGCCATTGAATATTTGAATTTATGGATTCTTCTACCAGTGGAATCACCTTCAAACTAATTTTTGATGTGTGGAGTTGCCATAGAAGGAATACATCCAATATGTGCCTAAGTGTCTTCTGCTCTCAGACCTTAGAACTCAACCATGTCATTCTTTCCCAGGGAAAAATTTTCAATTTCGTCCCCGCCAGCTACGCCAAAATGTTAGCACTCTGTAAATTTTGTCTGGATGAATAGACAAATGACAGAGGTAACTGTTTCAACCTACTTTATTGATGAGGCACTAGCCTACTTAACTCAGAGAGGGCTCTCTCATGTCACTTGATATATCTTTGGCAATCACTGGCTAGATTTGGTTTGTTTTGGGGGGTTTTTATAAAATTTGCTAGCCAAGAAGAGGAGGGATACTCAGGGCTATGGAGTCAAAATTCTGAAATTGAATGAAAACATTGAATGGCCAATAGAACTCTCCAGAGGATAAAGGCTAAGTGAGGCAATGAATCTGAGTTGTAAATTGAAATTTGCAGAGTGTAAGAGGAAAGGGGAAAAACAAGTAACTGCATCAGAGCATTAATAAAACGAGTTCTGAATTAGTTAGGAAGAAATATACACAGTTTAAATTGTTTCAGCCAAGAGAATCAAGAGATGAATTATGGGCTTTAACTATCCAATTCAAATAGAAGACAATGAAAATGGAAATAAAGAATCACAAGAAATACATACAATGAAAGGAGACAAAGCTCATATCACCACCATTAGAATCTTTTCATAGAGACTTCAAAGTTTCTGCATATGTATTCAATTCAGTCCCAGAAAATTACAATGGAATTCAGAACAACCAGAGCTGTGCCCTTGCACTTCTGCCATCCCTTAATACACTCAGAACCTCTAATACTTATAAAATTTGAGTTCCTTCAGTGTGCAACCAGTTACAATAATTGAAATGAAACGTTACAACTTCTACAATGATTACAAATGACAATTTTAAGAAAAAAACGTTTCATGATCCCTGCAGATTCCTTTGACGCTCCATCTCCTTCCTCTGCCACGTTCTCTTTGAAATGTCACTTATACTCCTTCAAATATAATTGCATTTATCCATATTCTCATTTAATATTTGGGAATAATATATTTGAATAAAATAATTCCCAAATATTTTTCTATCCTGTAGAATTAAATTTCCATAATTTAATTCATGTCCGTGGATTTTAAAACCATTTATTGTTTGGCTCAATTTACCATTTCACTGTAAAAAACATTTACTTTTACTATTTCCCTCTGAAAAACATTTACTGTGTAATGTTTTTCCAATTTACCGTTTTACTGTGAAAAAACATTTACAGTGTGTTTTTTTCCAGTTTACCGTCTTTGGTAAAATACCTTTTATCTTCTTCTTTTACTTCTTTAAATCTTTGGATAAAGAATTATCCAAGTATTCATTCATGTGAATCTTCCCATTTAAATCTTTTACATGGAAATAAACATTAATTTCTTTATTTTGTAAAACTTAAATCTTACCTCCGTAAAACCTTTTCACCGCGAGGAGGAATTTTATTTATTAGAAATTCCATATTTGTTGTTGAACTGCACTGCTGGAAAATGCCACACATTAAACATATGATAAATGATGCATTTATTACATTGGGCTTGGTCTGGAGTGGTTTAATCCAAACTACTTTTACCTCCTATGTGCTTCACGAAAGAAACCACTATAGTTTTCCCCAGCCCACCTTCACATAATTAACCTCCTCGCTATTTCAATCCCTGATATGTATGTGCACCCTCCATCCAACCTTTAACTTTTCCACATTATAAATTGAGATTCGTGCCCACGTGATTCCATAAATTAAATATTGGATTAAACATTAATATAACTATTTTAATATAAAATTATTTATATTAATAATAATAAACCCTTTTTTCTATTTTCTAAGGACTCTGGGCATATGAGGCTTAACACATGAATTTGTGGATAGGATAAGGGTGCTTAATAAAATAAATATTTTTTATTTTCATCTAGAATATGAAAATAAGGGTAAAAATGAATGAAGTGATGGAACTAAGGGATTTAGATAAGCGTTAAGGCTAGGTATAGGTTTGGGATATTCGCCAATTTTTTTACTCATGGAGGACATGACTATTTTGGATGATCAGTTGAGTGAAGGATTTAGGTGATGGGAGCTTGACGAAGCTGGTGAAAAAATTTAAAAATCTGAGTGGAAAAATAACACAAGGACAAGACGCTTTGGGAAAAATTAATACAAATTAGAAGGTGATAACACTCTGAAGCATCCTCCACAGATGCAATGATTAGATCGACGTCGTCCTCTATGAGTGTGGAATTCATATTGGGCTTACTGGCGCACACCTTCTTTCTTGACGAGGGTTTTTGTGGAGAAACCTTCCGCTTCTTCGATGTTTCGACCTCGGTAGGGGGGTCCTTTGGCGGTGTAACTTTGCCTTTGTCTTTCTTTTATCCTTCTTCTCCTCCTTCTTCTTGTTTCACTTTGTCTCCTCCTCCTCTTGAGGGTGAGTCATTCCTACTTTACTCTGAGGTGCTATCCTCGTCATCAGTTTCTATGTTCTGCACTTCCTCCTTTTTCTTCTTTTTTCTTTGCGCTAGTCCATCCATCATGTTCGACCTGGGTGACCAAGGGACTTCCAATGATGTCGGGGTCAGAGAGTTCTGCATCCTCAACTGGTACAAGGAACTCTGTTGGCCATTCTTTGGCGACCTCCTCCATATCTTTGCCGGTCAACTTATAATAGGACTGCAACTCTTCCTTGCTTTCATCCCTATGCGCAGTGATATAAATAAAGTGTCGATCTGCATGAAAATTTGCTAGCAGTTTATACTGATGCAATGTGTTCGGGGTCATGCATGGGAATAACTCAATAGCACGCTTCAGCTGCTGGTAGTAGGTATGGAATACAACGTTCGACTACCACTACTTCGACATATCATTTGTATACCACAACGTGGCGAACCTCATGGCCAATGGTTCCGATGGCTCAACTTCTGGAAATTTCGCTCCTTCCGGCATCTGCCAGGTGACGAATGTGATTAATACTAGTAACCAACTGAAATAGAATTCATAGCCCTAATCCTACGCTTCACGACAATCCTTCTCTAGCTCGTTGAAGAGGTAACTTGCCCAGTTCATCTGCATCCCCTCCACGCACTTTCCTGTGAGGTCTACTACGAATCCAGTGACCTGCGTGGGATGGTTATTTCTGATGATATTTCTAGCTATAAGATGACAATTTAGGCGCACTACGCCATCCTGGATGGACGCTACCTTGTAGCCTCGCTTTCCCTTCTCTACATCGCCATAATCCTCCTTTATGCACTGTGCCAGGGAGCGATCTGAAGTATTTCCTAGATAGAACTGTCGAGGGTACAATCCTTGCATGCTCAGTCCTGTGATGAGGTGGATCAATGCTAGATCCGTAGTGACATGCCTGTCGAGCCATAGATATCCTCCGTGATAGCACGACGGGAGGAGTTAATGATACAGATTATTTTCGACATGCAATGAGAGCGGAGATATAATAAAGAAATGCACAGAGTTATCGCAAATATTCAATAATATAATAGAAATGTATCAGATATGAAACCATAAACATAGATATACAGTAATACACTATTTCTATTAATGAAATAAATGTACAGAGACTGTAAAAATACAGAGTGAAAGACTCGCTAGAATGGTGGCAACTTATATCCGAGAAGAGATGTGACGGCTACTCGCATTTGCAAGAAGATGATTACAATGAGGCTCCAAAGGCCTTTTTACAATAAACAGGAATGCCAAAAACCCTAGACATCTAAAAAACTAACCCTAGGAGATGAAGCGCCAAAATTCATGTGGGCCCCGTTTGGGTAAGTTAGTACATCAACTTTTTGGGGTCGTAACTTTTGCATACGATCTCTGTTTTAGGCGCATGATAGCCTGTTGGAAAGGTATCGTAGAGGAGATTCATTTCGGGGGATCAATCGTGACTTTGTCCATCATTGAGAATCTTTATCCTGAAAAACCTTCATTTAGGCCCTCAAAATGGCCCCAAAAGTTAAAAACTACTAAAAATAGTAAATTACCAAAATTGCTAGAAAACTGTTTTGAGCCAGTTGGAAAAGGTGGGTGGCCACCGATATCCACCTAGATCAATCCTCCCTCATTAGAAAGAAATGGTATCCATTGCGTTGAGTGCCCGAGGGAGAGGGAAAAGCGTTTGCTGAATCTGCATCTTGATGAGCTGCTTGCCTTGTTGGAGAAGTTGCGCTGCTTAGCTTGTTGAAGGTTGTCACGAACATGTGGCTGGAAGGGTTGGACCTTTTTAGCCATTCTGGCTACATGATATGCCTATGTGTAGAAGTAATTTTTGCACTTTGCTGCAACCTTGTCAACCTACTTCTGTTGGATAAAAGGTGCTTGGGGCGAGGCTGTAGTGGTTGCAGTGTCCTTTTGTTCCCCTTTTGAACAGTTTGTGAAGAAGTTGAATTTTGCAGTATGAGATACTACCTTGCGACATTGTTTAGGTGGAACAATAGTTGGAACTACCTCTGGTATTCTATAGAGATGACCCCCCAAAGTAACAATGACACTACGGGGTCGAGACTCATAAATAGCATGGCGTCTCCACATATATGGTTGGCCCAAGAGGAAATCACAGACATCCAGTGGGGCTACATCACATAATACCTCACCCTTGAAGGGTTGAATGCTGTATGATAATCGACACTGTTGGTTGACATGGATATCTCGTCCTTGGCGAAGCCACTTGATGTTGTATGGTTGAGGGTGTGGTGTTGTCGACAATCCCAACCGTTTGACGACCTCTGTTGAGATGAGGTTCTTTTGGCTTCCGTTATCAACAATAAAATGCAGCGGGGTCCCTTTCACCCACATCTGTGAATGGAAAAGGTGCTCCCCCTCTTCAGGATCTATTGGTTCTTCTAGTTGAATTGTTGCGATCGCGACAATAGAAGTGGGGTATATGTCAATGATTTGTCCTTTACCAGTATTTTCAGAATCAGATTCTAAATCAGAGTTAGACTCCTTGTAGTGTCCCCTTTTGTACACATACCAATTTGTAGTGTACCAATTCACTACCCAGGTTTCCAAACCCCTCAATTACCATTCTATACATGAATGTTTACATAATTGATACAGGAATTATAACCACATGCATTTAACACAATTAAACACATTTAAATCTCAGGAGTGAATTATATATTTTACTCCTGCAATTAAGCAAACCATAGCGTTCAACAACAAATTCATTTACACAGCGGAAAATGTGATACATAAAACAGAGCAGTCATGCTCAGCATGATTAAAAGCATAATTCAGATATACTTATCTTTTTAATAGCTGTAGAAATAACCAACTTCAGAGTGCGGGCCTTCCACAGACACTCCCAGCCCTTAGACCACACTGTTCATCAGCTCAGCAGTGGGGTCACCCCGAGCTGGGACTGAGCTCCCACCCAGGGCAAGGAATCCAGACTCCAAGGCTGAGGTTACAGGAGAGACAATCACATACACACATTCAACAGGAAGAAGCTCTCCCAGGGTCTCCCATGCTCACTGCACACAGACCCTCTTTCCCCATATGCCTGTTCCACCCAGGGAGAGTGCACCTTCTCTGTCACCCAGACAGTCCTTCGGCTGCCAGTCTCCCTTACCTTGGGTTACAGGAACAGACCGGACCAGATTCTTTGGGCTCTATGGAAGCTACAGGGGTTCCTTCCAGAGTTCTCTTCTCCCTCTGCCTCTCACCTGGAGGAGGAGTCGCTCACAAGGCCAACAAGCCTCACCCAGTCCAGCACTGCGTTGTCACATCAATCCACAGGAAACACACACAAGGCTTCCCAAAGGTTCAGCTGTCACAGGACCAGCTCTGGGATGATTTCGGAGAAGGCTTCACGCACAGGCTAGCTCAATTTTCCCGAGCAAACAGGGATACTTTCACTCCGATTCATCAAGGCCCTTTCCCCAAATGCCTGTTCCACCCCAGGAGAGTGCACCTTCTCTGTCACCTAGACAGTCCTTCGGCTGCCAGTCTCCCTTACCTTGGGTTACAGGAACAGACCGGACCGGAATCCTCTGGGCTCTATGGCAGCTACCGGGGTTCCTTCCAAGAGTTCTCTTCTCCCTCTGCGCACTCTCTCACTTGGAGGAGTCGCTCACAGGCCAACAAGCCTCACGCAGTCCAACACTGCGTTGTCACATCAATCCACAGGAAACACACACAAGGCTTCCCAAAAGGTTCAGTTGTCATAGGATAAGCTCACGGGATGATTTCAGAGCAGGCTTCACGCACAGGCTAGCTCAATTTTCCCGAGCAAACAGAGATACTTTCACTCGATTCATCAAAGGCTTCCCGTTCAGGGAAAGCGAACACGGGTATCCTCCGAGACACCGGCTTTCTCAAAGACCAACACAGACTCCACGCTCAATGGACAGGGTGTTCATGGATTCTTCAGGACAACATAGGATTTTTCTCTCCGTATTGGGATTACGCGCAGGTCTCTTGCGAACTGGCCTCCACGGCTCTCGCTCAAGCAGTCGGGTCGAATAGAACAGACACAGACTCTTCTCTCTTCCACGCACAGAGATTCCCCTCCCCGACAATCCGACCGAATGGAGTCTGACCCCTTCACAGCTTGCTGTCTCGGTTTTATTCGCATGCACCAGGGTTGACACTTGTCACCCTGGGAACTGCATGTGTTCCATCCGTACGCCCGTCTCCCACCACTTGGGAAATCACGGGCCCTTCCAAAGGACTTAGGTTAAA
>SNQJ01S0045426.1:36817-49284 GCA_010110895.2 Picea sitchensis | reverse complement strand
CTTGGAACATAAAAGGTCTTTTCTAATTCTAAAACAAAACCACTACTTAAAGTTAGATAGCATGTTCCTCTAGCTTCCACATGCGAGCCCATATTGTTTCATGATAAGATGCTTTCCTTACTTCCCACTGGCTTCCTTAGGTTTGCAAACCCTGCAAGGAATTAGAAATGTGAATTGTTGATCGGAATCAGTCCACCAGGTGTTAATATTGACAGTGACCATATTAGATTCATAACAAACAAACGAGATTTCATTACCTTTGTCCGCAAGCCATTTTTTGAAATTTGGCGCATTCCTTTTCATGTGTCCCTTCTTTTTTATAGAAGAAACACTTGGAATTCTTCTTGATATCAACTTGGGGAGGTGCTTTACCTTTCCCTTTCTTATTGGATTGAGATTTGCCCTTTCCATGCGTTGCCAACATTACACTTTCTCCCAATTCCATCACTAGTCGCTCTTCCTCTTGAACACACGTGGTCATGAGTTCCTTAATTGACCATTTATCCTTATGTGTGTTGTGTGAGATTTTGAAGGGTCCGTATTGTTGCGGAAGGGTGTTCAGGATGTAGTGCACCGGGAAAGACTTCGATATTTCAACCTCGAGTTTCTTGAGTTGAGCCACAGTGTCCCTCATTTTCATGATGTGCTGCGTGCATGCCTCACATTGGTGAGCCTTAGGGATGAGAACTTCATGGTTAGGGTGCTTGCTAGTGCCTTGTATAAAGTGGCGAATTGATCATCAATGGCTTTCTGCAAGTCTCAGACCTTTTCATGCCGATCAACGGAACCAGGCCTGTGTTTGAATGTAATGAGCATCATGCTTAGGCAATTAGATTGCTCCCATGGCTCATAAAGCGTGATGTCCCTAAAAGCCATAGTCTTTGAGTATTAGTGAGTGTTGGTGGTTCGTCTTTCCTAATAGCATAATCTAGATCCATCCACCCCAAATGAAGGAGAACTCTCTCCTTCCAGATCTTATAGTTATCTCCCTTAAGTTCGGGGATATCACAACGAATTTCAGAGAAATTTGCAGGTTGTACAACCGCATAAAATTAAAGATCACATGCTTACGTTAAAATTGAGGCCAAAAAATGAAATTTCATGCTTTACCAATGTAAATTCGTGCTTAAATTTGAATCTAATGACATAAAAATTGTTTGTGGGCTAAATTTCCAATTCAGGCAGATTCAATTATTCTATCATGAATTTGAACTTTATAATAAAACTTTTAATTCATAATTCCATTGGGTAAGTTATGAATGAATTCCCAATATTTATCCCTAATTAAAGGTATATAAACATAATAAAAATTCTTGTGGGATAAATTTATTATATTTAGTATAATTAATTACAATTTATATCTAAATATTCCTTATGTGATCCTAATCAATCCTTATTATATATAATATTATTTAATTAGAGTTCTCTAATCAATTAAAAATTATATGGATCACTAGACATCATTTTCTTTTATGCATAAAAATTAACTTGATATGAGAATAATTAAAAATTGCATAAATAAAACTACATGAACAGATTATGCATCACCAATTGATCCTAAAACTATGATTTAAGCAGTATACATGAAAGTTTCTAGTTGATCATTTAGAGGTATTAAGGCAGTAATGGAAGGGTTTAAACGTGGGTATTATAGCGATGTGTTGGGTTTGTGTGCCAGACGATATGAGACCCAACCCTAACAAACCAGCGGTCTCAGCTTCCTACATGTTGGAACTCCACTACCGGTCTGGAAACAATGATGGACTTACTGTGATTTTCAAAATAGCTTTCCTCCATATGGAGAGATCTTGTGGATGAAACCCTCTTGAGACCGATTTACTAATGGAAAATTAGTAATAGATATATTATGTATGATTCGAAAGAATAACTTTAGCAATTTGTAGAATAAAAGCATATGATAGTTTTATTGTAATGTTAAACATAGAAAGGGATAGTAATATGAATTATGGTATAGTTTCTCTTAAATCAATAGTATAGCAATGAATCATTAGTCTGATGTTGTTGCACATCAATGCAATGAAACTTCTTGAGACAGAATAAAACTGTCTTTCTCCAAAACACCAAGGCATAGATAAAAATGCTCTGCAAGTATGAAACTTTAATTAGGATTCTAAGAATATGCGACGGTAATAAAACTCTTTAAAAGAATCGAAATATAGATGCCAAATGGATCATACCTCAGACCATTGATGTTACTTGAGTTTGACTAATTGTTGTAGAAGTTTTCCAATTCCACACTAATTTTGCTTTCAGTATGACACTTCCAAGCTCTTCTCACTCCGATTGATGGTGTAAGACTGAAGGAATTAAAAAAACTGACTTGGGGACAAGAAGCGAAATCTTATAATAGCTTCCATCAAGGTTATGTTGGATATGTGTTAACTATTCCACATTAATTTAGTTAGAGAACCGTAGATGGAGTAATGGATCATTCCAGAAGCTCCCAAACAAAATGATTGCATCCGTTGGTTTCCAAATGGTATGGCGGTTAAGCTTGATTCCGGTTGGTTTGTGATTCAATACGGTTAAAGAATACAGTTCTGTTGGTGAATGGCGGTTAAGGGGGCTTACAGGCTTACCTTCCATTCTCTTAATAGGCGGAACATGGGATTGTGGCCTTTCATGGGAGATCTTGGTGATATAAAACGGCAGTGTCGAGATTTTGCGGGTTTGCATCATTCACCACCATTCCAAATATGCTGAGAAAGAGATGTTGAGGAAGCTAAATATCATGGTGGCCTTCGGATATTCAAATTCAAATTGATCGCTGCGGTCCCCTCCGCTTCCCCACGGGTATGCAGCCGGCTATATGGGTGACAATGTTTAATGCTATCTGCGGTCCATGGGTGTTATTGGATCGGTGCAACCCTCTCCACAAAGCAGTCAAAGAAGTAAATAGAAGCCTTTGGATTGAAACAGATTGAAAATGGTTGCGGAATCTAAGGGGAAACGAGGTCGGAAAAGATGTGGCGAGGGGTATGGCACCCGCACCATACTTCATACCATTGGCATCCATCATCGATCTCTGAGAGTCTTAAAGACTTCGCAGCAAGGCAGATATTGCTTTCGCCGATGCAGTAACAATGTCATTGAACACATTGGCGTTGTAGATTCTACAAAGGGCAGTGCAGTGTACATAGTTATGGGTGCTTATTGTACATCTACCATGTTGGCCGGCCATCACGAGGAGATGCTTATAAAGTGTCACCTTGTGCAGATCCTACATATCTTCTATTTGTCTTGCCTCAAAGTCTCTGACGCCGTTCAACTATTTCTTTCGGCCTCGGCTGAGAATTCCATCTTTCATGGCGTCTCTGGATTCAACCGTCTGGAAAGCCAGCTGTCCTCATCGCTCCTTTCCCACCACCTACTCCAAAAGAGTTTTTATACCTTTCTAATATCTATGATCAAGCGACTCTGAGATTTCATATTCCCATCGTTCAGCTCTATCGATTCAACCCATCGAAGAAGGGTGAGGATCCCGCCAAAGTTATCAGAGAAGGGCTGGCCAACGTTTTAGTGTTCTACTACTCTTTCGTCGGCAGAGTCAGAGACGCGCCCGCCAGTAAGTTCGTGCTGGAGTGTACGGGAGAAGGCGTACTGTTTGTGGAAGCCGATGCGGACGTTGCTCTGGAAGAATTCAGAGACTTCCTGCTCTCCTTTCCCTGCTGGCAAGATCTGTTGCACGAAGTGCCGGGCTCACAGAATATTACCAATTCTCCTGTCCTTCTCATTCAGGTTAATTCGAATTCTTTGATGAATTCAAATTTCTATTCGCCTGCATTTGTTATCGAGCGTGGTGTCATTGAATGTTATTTCTTCCAATCGAAGTGGTGATTTCTGAACGTTCTGCTTATCATGACGTTTCAGGTAACGTGTCTGAGATGTGGAGGGTTCATTTTCGCCATCACTTTTAATCACACCATAAGAGATGGATTTGGCCTCGTTCAGTTCATGAACGCTCTCGCCGAAATGCTGAAGGTGGCTACGAGGCCTTCGGTTCTCCCTGTTTGGAAAAGAGAAAACCTCCGACCTAGGGCGAATCCCGCTGTCAAATGCCCCTTCTACGAATACGATCAAATAGAAGACAAGGATGGGCAGATTGTACCCGCTAACGAGCTGATCCACAATTCATTCTTCTTCGGACACAAGGAGATCGAGTCTCTCAAAAGACACGTAGTAGGGCAAAGCAAGTGCTCAACCTTTGCAGTTCTATCGGCCTGTTCGTGGTGTTGGAGAACGAAGGCTATCCAACAGCCCGCGGAGCAGGAAGTTCGGTTCATATTCCCCGTGGAGGCCCGCACAATATTCAACCCACCGCTTCCTGAAGGCTTCTGCAGTAATGCCATCGGCTTTGATGCGCCGCTGTCTTTCGCTGTGAAATTGATAATCGAAGCGAAAACGGCTGTGAACGACGAGTACATACGATCGGTGATAGATTTGATGGAATTGAAAGGGCGCCTTCACTGCACAGTGGTGGGCGCCATTATGGTTTCGGACCTTACCAAACTCGGTTTCGGAGATGTGGATTTCGGGTGGGGAAGAGCAGCGTACGGAGGCCCTGCAAAAGGCAAGGTGAGAGTAGTGTCGGGCTTCATGAGCTTCTTCATCCTGCTTCGCAATTCAAGTGGCATGGAGGGAATAATGTTTCTCATTTGCTTGCCCTCTGCTGCCATGCCAAGATTTCAAGCAGAAATCAGTCATACTGTAGAGAACGCTCCTCCTTTTCCACGTTCCCATCTCGGAGAGTAATATGGATTTTCTGAATCTGTTTATCTGAACCTGTTGCTATTCAACATTTCTCGTACTAGGCTGGCTTCAATTGTTTGTGTTTTCTCATATTAAGGTTGCTTTGTGTTGGGTTCACTTCTTTGTGTATGCATGTTGCGATTCAAGATTTCTCAGGTTAAGTTTGGTTGATGAAGTGACATCTTCGTATCTCCATCAACCAGTAATATGTATTTTGATTATTGGTTAATGTCTTGTAATGTATGAAATTAATTGTTAAATTGTACTCTCTCTATCGTAATTAGTCTGTAGTATTTGTATGCTGTAATTAGTCTCTAATATTTGTAATTCTTCATGGAAACAACTTTTATAGAGTCGTGTAATACAGAAAAATTGTAATGTTCAGATAACATGATCGTAGATATTATTGCTTACAACTAGCTAACTTCGTGGCTGCTGAGCGCTTGAGCGGTCGATAAATAAAACTCTCCGTTAAAAAAAATCGGTAAAGCGTCAGCAATGTATGAAAAGTGCGAACTTCTCAGCCCATCCACACAAATGAGTGGTTCAAATCCCACCACTGAAAACAAAAAATATACATCTCCCATTGTCACCAGACAATTGAAGAAATTCTAAAGAGTTAATCCCGTTTCCAAAAGCGTGGCTTGGAAATCTTATAACATTCTGTGCATTTTAATATGATTGATAAATGTTAAAAGTAAGCAGGTTAACGGATACGTTATAAATGCAAAGAAGTTATGTATTGTCGACTCATTGATGATTTTGGAGGACTGGCCAAGAATATACCCGACATCTTTGAAATGCATGACCATCATGTATTAGAATTTAGATTAGATATCATTAATTGTGGCGCATACTCAATAGGTACATACCACACCGACTTAATAATACAATTCTGTTTTATTTAAGTTTTAATTTTAATAGAGTAAAAGGTTAGAAAGATTTGAATATGCAAGAAGTTTGAAAATATGAATATTTGGTTGAATAAAAATATTAAATTTAATAAAATTATTTATTTGTATTTTTTTTTTTTTTTTTTTTTTTTTTTTTTTTTTTTTTTTAAATATTTTTTATATGGAAATAAATACTCAGTTTTTTCATTGAATACAACATTTAAAACCAATCATTTAGATATATCTTTACGTGCTTTTATCTAAACCATATTGATTTGACTTTCCTGGAAAATAAATTAATTTGATTAACCATTTTTTTAAAGTTGTGAAAAAAAATTGTATCTAGTGAAACATTAAAAAAGATATAATTTAATCTTTAATCTTAAAAGAATTGCAATAGAAATAAAATAGTGTATAAAATATTTAAATATTAATTTATATATTTTAAATTTTTTATTTTATTAAACTAAATCTATATCACATTTGCAATAAAATGGTATAAAATAAAATATTTAAATGAATTTATATTTTTTTTAAATTTTATTTTATTAAAACTAAATTTATATCATTTTATTAAACTAAATCTATATCACATTTGTGGACCATCTTGTTACCTTGCGGATCATTGCACAGGAGTTCCGCGGTACTAAAACCAATCTTTTTTTTATTTGTTTTGTTGACTTTAGGAAGAGTTTTGACATGGTTCCTAGGAAAACCTTTGGAATAGGTTGGAAGAGATAAAAGTGCCTCTCGAGTTGAGGGTTGTTGCGATAAGGATGTGTGAGAGCGGTTATCTATCTAAGTTTAAAACAATGAGAATTTGGTCGAAGAGATTAACTGCAATATCGAGGTCAAACAAGGTTGTCCCACTTGTCCCCACCCTTTTGGCTATACGACAGTAAATTAGAAGAATGTTTGGAAAAAAAGCTTGAGGGGTTATTGTTGGCCCTACTCTCATTTGTATAGTCATCATTATTCTTATTTATTCCAATGATATAGTTCTTATGGCAGGGAGTCCCCATGATCTTGAAAACCAACTAATAATTCTCGAGGATTTTTGCTCCAATATGGGTATGGTATCTGATGGACTAAGGTCCTTGATTATTAAAATCCAATGAATCCCTTACTGATACCTTTGTATATGACAACCCACAACTTGGAGGAAGTGAATGCATACAAATATCTTGGAATTGATATTCACCACAAGCTTAATTGGAATTATAGCAATGAGAAAGGATTATTGGGGATGGAAAGCTTATTATGGGCTTGAGAAAAATTGTAAAATGACTAAACTACAGGTTGGGATAGAAGAAACTCTATTTGAGACTCTTATTTTGTTATTCTTTATGGATGTGAGAGTATGGGGTTGTGGTATCTCTCATGAATCCTAGAAGATAGAGCAAATACAAAAGAGATTTATAACCTACTCGTCTGAGGTAGGAAATCCCTTTATCCCATTACCACCGTAGGAAACTAGCCTCTCCCTAATGAAGTATGGCTATGACTATGACCACCTAATGTATAAGAACAAGTTAAACAACATGGAAGACAAGGGCTACCTAAAATTGCTAAATCAAGTCCTTAACCACTATCGACTCAGCGAGGATGGCATAAAGGCGCTCGATCTTGGCTAAACTACTATTGGGGAATAATGGAAGAAACCATTTTGCGGAATAAAGATACTATTAAAGCGTCAAATCAAAATTTAAGGAAAAATGTGATGTGATAAAGGGTTAGAGGAAAAAGAAAATTAAGGTATTATAAAGATATAATCAACCCCTAATCTAGAAGATCAAAATTATCTATCATTTTTACCAAGTGTAAAGAAAAAAATATGCATTGCTAGATAGAACAAATTCTCCACGAGCTCCATGGTGGCTAGGCGTTGGTAAAAAATTCTAAGCATGCATGGGATGAAAGAGTGTGTCACGTGACACTAAGAGGGTTAGTAGAAAAACACTTTCTCTTAGATTGTCCGAGAGTGTGTCACCTTTGTGACACTAAGAAGGTTGAAGATGAAAAACACTTTCTCTTAGATTGTCCAGCCTATACCCATATCAGATCTCATTTTCAAAATATTGATCACACTACCAACCTTCCTAACCTCTTAACTCAACAAAAGTATGGTGATCTTAGAAAGCTTCTCTTAATGCTTTTCGAGAACAGAAACAAAATTCTAAAGAATCACAAGTAATCACTTACCCTCTTAAGGTCCGATAGACCAATTAGATCTTATAAACGTTAATCATCATCATCATCATCATCATCATCAATATAAAATATTTAAATATTAATTTTTTTTTTTAATTTTTTTTTTATTAAACTAAATCTATATCACATTTTCAATATTTCAAATTTTCCAAAATAAAATATTAAATTTTCAATTAATATATATATATATATATATATTCTACAAACAATTTATTTATTTATTATATCTACAAGTAATTCATTTATTAGTTATATTGGATGTGAGTACCTATTATGCATGCATGAAGATAGAGTGTGACCAAATGAAGACCTTCCACCTAGGACCTTATTATGGAATAGAATTTGAGATAATTAAGCCTCACTTTTTAGCGACTTCTACTTTCGAGTTATTGAAAAAGGGAAAAACTCAAAATAAGTTTTAATGATTTTTTTAAAGGATATAATTTCAAATCCAAAGTTTTGGATCATGAGAACACTGCTTTTGAGTTTTGGATTAATCATGTGCGTATGGCACATAAATAATTGACGGACAATTCATGTATATTCCATTGAAAAATAATTTTGGACGATATTTTGTTCCCCTTCTTTTTTACCTCAATCCACTCTCATAGAGAATGTTTCACAAGGATTAGTTGTAGATCAAAATTTAGATTTTTAGAATTTGTATAGAGTGTCAATTTTTTTATCTAATCAAAGTGATCAAATTCATTATATTTATCTATTCTTCATGATGGGGTTTCATTTACAACTATTATCCTCGAAAGGGAAATCCTAGTATTTTTGTCTTCTTCTTTATCACTCAAGAGGATATTTGATTCCTCAATTTGCACTTGTAGTCATGCATTGATACCTTTCTTTATAAATGTGGTTTGTTGATTTTTTGTTCATTGTAATCAACTTCATCACCTGAGAAAGGTTGCTCACATGATTCTTCCCATCTTTTCAGTTTTTCTTTGTGGCCTTTCTTCCTTTTTGGGTGAGCTCTCACTTGGAGACAAGACTCCTAAAGATGTTTGATTTATTGGAAAGTACAACACTCAAAATTAGTGTTCTCATAATCCAAAACTTGATTCCATCGAAAATTGTTCCCTTTGTGGTATCGTCTTGTTTAGTAGACACTAGTGAGGGGTGATTTTAAGACACCCCCCTAAATTTATATGTATAATAAATGGGTGAATCTCCATGATACATAGGAAAAATTGAAGGCTATTTTTTTTATCAATAATATAATATGTATATATATATATATATATATATATATATATATATTTGGATAATTTTTTAGTCAATTATACAATCTTGTAAAATCTTGACGAATTTTTCAATTAATTATAAAACCTTGTAAAGTCTTGGCGAATTTTTTGATAAAGTATAAAATCGTATATAATAATAGGAAAATGTATTCATTAAATTGTAATATGCTCATTTTACATATTTGGAAAAAAGAAACATAATTTGTCCATCCTCTAAACAAAGTTGCAAGCATAAGGGGTTGTGTTTATCAAGGTTCTCATTGTACATTCTCGCATATCCCTTTATCATTTTTGACGATATTTCACCACAAAGTTCATATGTGTTGATCGTGACAACCACTTATGTGAAGCTAAGGAGATATTCATATTTTCTCTACTACTTCTATTATGGAATCTTTATTACTGATTCATTGATTATGAAAGGACCCTTTAAACAAGTTTATTGTAGGATGTTGCTAAATAGGAGCGCACACAATTCTATCCATCAATAAATCTAAAAGTATAAGAATATTGATAGGTCACATTCCATGCATGATTTCCTCTCTAATCATCTATTTGTACCCCAAAAGGACCCCTTTCAAGGAAGAGAGGTCACTTTTATCCCTTATATTTTAATTGTCTTATAAAAAGTTAAGGGACACATAACTTTGTAATAAAATTTTGGCATAGATTAGGCTTTAGGAAAAGAGATAGTCATAGTTATACTTCCATAATTAAGCATGAACAATAAGAGATGTAGATTAAGTAAGAGTTATTATTACATCGTGTATATCTATACCTGGTAGTAGCATGGTGCACAGTCAAAGTCTTATCACCCATTTTAAGTCATTTAAGGGTATCACATGCAATGTTTGTCACTTAGATGCTACTACATACCGACTCCTAAAATTGAGTTGCAGAAAAGTAATGAAGAAATAAATGATCATGAATTTTATAGAAAATTATTTTTCCCATGAGATACAAGCACCAATAAACATACCTCTTTCTTAGTTACATTAAACTCTCCATACCATGTGCATTATTAGCAGAAAATATGTAATGATTTTTTTTCAAGCTTGTTCTTCAACTTTGATTTCAAGAATGATAGTGCAATAAACATTCTCCCATCCTCCATTGAATACATGTAATGATGTTTTAGTCTTGACATCAAAAGTATAATTGCATTAGATGAATGTTGATCTCATGAAAATAGGTCTCCTATGATGAACACGTAGGGACCTAGTGCATAGACCATTTTTGTCTTTTCTTAGATAAATAGAGCTCATTTCCCTTTGTAAATAACCAATAAATCTTTTCAAAGAAAATATAAAATAAACATAGTAGATCCTAAACGGTGAAGATCCTTAAGTCATGCCACAAAGTGAAAGGAAATCTTTCCTTGAACCATCAAATACAACATATGCAACAAAAACGACAACAATAGCCAACCCAACAAATATAACAACATTGTAGGAATCACCCTCCACAAATGTTACAGGCTTCACTGGAATTTGGTATATGAGAGGATCAAAAGAGTCTTCTTCTCTAGTGATGTTTTTTCATGTCTCTGCAAAAATTAACATATTGCATCAAATTTCTCAATAGATATAAATTTGGCAATACAAACCCACACCTTAGCATAGTACAATCAACCAAAATTGCATTATCAAGCAATGAATACTAAAAGAAGCACAATAATGTCCAATAACAATATACTTAGAAGAATATGATAAAATAAGTCCAACAAGATACAAAATTGGAACAAACATGTACAAAATAAATCCATGTCCTTCAAAATGTCTATCAAGCTCTAGTATCGAGGTTGAGATAGGTTGCTGCCATGTAAATTGACCCAGGTTCAAACCCTAGTGAGCATAAGCCCTGTAAATTGACCAAGGTTCAAACCCTAGTGAGCATAAGCACTGGAACAATATGTTCTTTGGATTAGATTGATAGCTATTTGTTTTGAAGTAGGACTGAAAGAGTGTTTACACGAGATAATCATATCAGATCATGTTGTTGTAATGTTTAGATAACATGATGATAGATAATTATAATATAATTATAATTTTATTAAATTTTAATACTTAAAAGTTGAAATATTTGAATATGTAAAAGTTAAAAATATAAATATTTGATTGGATTAAAATATAAAAAATATAATAAAAATAATATTAAAATATTTATTTGTATTCAAATTAAATTTTAATACTTAAAAATTGAAATATTTGAATATGTAAAAGTTAAAAATATAAATATTTGGTTGGATTAAAATATAAAAAATATAATAAAAATAATATAAAAATATTTATTTGTATTCAAATTTCATGTGATTTTATTTTTTAAATATTTTTTATATTAAAAGAAATACATTAATTATAATTATATATGTATATATATTAATTAGAAATTGAAAAAATAAAACAAATAATAAAAAATTATTGTATGGAATAAATATGTATTATTATTATTATTATTATTATTATTATTATTATTATTATTATTATTATTATTATTATTATTATTATTATTATTATTATTATTTAGTTTGGGTGGTTGGAAAAAAATTACTTTACAATTTCCCCAAACCATATAATTTGAAAACAAAATATGATAAAATATTAAAGTTAATATTTTATTTTTAATAGTTTTAATAAAAATAATAAATAAAGATAATTAATCATTAATTTTTTTATACTATATAAATCATTATACCAATAATTAAAATATAAAATTGTTTTTATAATTAAATCTTATTTATTAACATCATTTTTACTCTCTTAATTATGTTCCATTTAACAAACTAATTATATTTTAATTGCTAAAAAAACTCTTTCCAATAACTTGTCATGATAGAAAAACTCCATAAATATTAAAAAATAAAAATGTTTGATACTATAAATCAATAGGGCTAAGCCTGTTACAAAGTTTGTATTAATTATACACAATTATAATTACTACAATGTTTAATACCTATTTATACATAAAATTAGGGCTAACCTCGTTACACAGTGGACAAAGTGTCCCCAAACCCAATGATTTATGATTTTTTTTCGTCTTTTGTGCTCTGCTCCGTCATGCACCCTTTTGTCGCACTCTCTGACTCCTTGAATTTCGCTCCCGTCATGCACCCTAGTCCATTTTCTAATTGTCTTTTATCCTTCGACTTCATTTTGGCACAAATCCCAAATTTTTTCCAAAATGTCTCTCCAACAAGAGGGAGTGGGTGTGAGAGTGTGAAGCATGGCAAGGCAAGGTCTAGGTCTAAGTATTTCCATGCCTTGTGATTTCTAGGTCTTGCCATCTCTAGTTCTTACCATGTATATGAGTGTGAGACGGAGAGAAAGGGAGAGAAGGGGGG
>SNQJ01S0045426.1:0-36732 GCA_010110895.2 Picea sitchensis | reverse complement strand
TCCTTTGAATTCAATTTTTTTTGGGCGGGATTGACAAATTTAGCATACATTTATGTTGACTTGGTTTCCTCGGATTTAGGGTCGAGATGACAAACCTAGTGGTTTAATCATCGACGACAACGACGATTTCTCTGTTAATAACTCATCATTTCCAATAGACTTGTGGGAAATTGAACAATATATGATGGATGAAGATCTACAAGATGACAATAACAACATCGAGGAAGATCCAATATCAAGTAGTCAGAGTGATGCCATTGTCTTGCAATTCCTAATAAACAATGAGAATCCAACTGCTCGGGATCAACTTATTTCTGACAATGTTGTCGTGACAAAGAAGGCAGGTTCATCCTTTGGCAATGTTGATCATGGCACCCTTCAGGATATAGAATACAAAGGCTTGAGGCTTGTACGTCTCTTGAAAGCATGCGCAGAGGCAATGTCGAAGGGAGCACAAGATGTAGTGGAGGTCATACTTTGTAGGTTGCAAGGGCTAGTTTCTCCCATAGGCTCTACCATGGGGAGAGTGGCTTACTATCTCTTCGATTCTCTACACCACTCTAATATGAATTCCCTTGCCCATTTGGAGCCCATTGATAAGAGAACTAAGGACCATTTTCTGGGAGCTTTAAAGATGTTGCGTGTAGCATATCCTTACATACAAATACCTCACTTCATTGCTAATTAATGCATTCTAGAAGCAATAGCAGCCGCTGGAAGTGCTAATAATATGTGAATCCATATTATTTACTTTTGTATAATGGAGGGCATGCAATGGTCGCCATTAATGGAGGACATGAAGAATAACATAAATTATGATGTTGGTCACTTGAGAATCACAACAATCAAATGGGAAGAGGATGAGGAAGAATGCCTACTTTATTCTGGGAACACTGAAAGAAGGATTTCGGAGTACTCAAGCTCTGTGGGGATCCCATTTTCGTTCCAGGAAACAAAATTAAGAAAGCTGCAAGTATAATCTGTGCCAAGTTGAAGCAAGAGAGAGGTGTCTCCATTAGAGGAGGAGTCCTAGATCCATCATGTTTTGTAAAGAAAATGGATCGTGTATTGATTTGAAGAGTGGTATATTCTCTTTATATGTTTTCTTTCATGCGCTACATTCAGATTATATGAGACCAACAATTATTTTCCAAAAATCTCTCTATCCATGAAAGGCATTGGCTTGAGAAGCCATACAAGCTATAAACATGACAAAGACAACGTCTGAGAGAATGTAGTGTGGTAATACGAATTGCGGACCTATGGAAGACTCTCTGAGATTTAAGCCACCCACAATGAATATGGTGGAAGAGGGGAATGTGAACTTCATTGTGACGTGCCTCAGACGGTCAAATGAAGGAACCACAACATTTGTTTCATGAGGAAACCTCAATATGTATTGGGAGACATTGGTTCCATGAGGGAACCTCGATGTGTTCTAGAGAAAAAATTGGTTCCATAAGGGAACCTCAATGTGTCTTAGATATGTGTTCCATGAGGGAACCACAGTATGTCTAGTATGGAAATAGTTCATGAGTGATATGAGAAATTGGTTTCATGAGGGAACCTTGATATGTGAAGTATGGTCCAAGATGACTTAGCTTGTTCAACCCCAAGGTACTAGCCACCCCTTGTAGGATGATCTAGCTCAAGTCTGTTGGATATCAACTACATCTGTGACATGGTACATAAGGGAGAAATGAAGCTCTAGTACATCTCCATCGATGAGAAGATAGTAGATATTCTAATGAAGCCCTTGTCCAAATGGAAGTCTATATACTTTAGGGACAATCTGGGGCTTGTGGATATTACTCCTTTGTTTGGAGGGAGCATTGATATTCTTGCATTGTGGATAGTCAATGTGCTTCTTGATTGAAATTCTCCTTTTGGAGAATGGTCCAGGTTGGACAAATTGCTAATATATCATGGGTTGACATTTTCCGCGAAGAATGGTCTAGGACTAAAATTCTCCTATGACACAGATGGTGACTTGATCAGGATGAATGGTCCACCCCCTATAGAACAGATGGTGACCTGATTAGGGAGGTTGGTATAGGAATGAAATTCTCTTGTGGCACAAATAGTGACCTGATCAGGATGAATGGTACGCCCCATATGGCACATATGGTGACCTAATTAAGGAGGTTGGTACATGAATGACATTCTCATGTGCCACATATGGTGACCTAATTAGGATGAATGGTCCGCCCTCTATGGAATAGATGGTGACCTAATTAGGGAGGTTAGTAGAGGACTGGCATTCTCCTATGGTAGAGATGGTGACCTGATCATGATGAATGGTCTGCCCCCTATGGAATGGATGGTGACTTGATTAGGGAGGTTGGTACAGGATTGAAATTTTATACATGGCACATATGGTGACCTAATTAGAGAAAAAGGTCTCGGACTGACATTTTTGTATGACACATGTAGTGACCTGATTAGAAGAATGGTTCTTGTAGCCCATGGAATTACTTTCAACATTTGGAAGGGTTGACATTTTTCCCGTGGCACAGATGGCGATCTGATCAGGAAAGATGGTCCTTATAGTCACAGGACACTTTGTTGAGTGAGTGGCAATTGCAAGACACTCGGTTGAGTGCGTAGGTTTCAACACCTGAATTATTCAAGCATCATGATTGATTATTCAGATGAAGTATGGTTCAAAGAGTTGATTCCATACTACGGTGGTTATGTACCACTGGTGGTGATTGTGTGTCACTAGAAAAAAGTTGTGTGCAATTACGGTGGTTTTGTACCACTAGCGGTGTCTGTGTGTCATTGGACAATAGTTGTGTACTACTAGTGATGATTGTGTATCATTGGTAGTGGTTGTGTACCATTGGCAGTGATTGTGTATCTCTAGACAATAGTTGTGTACTACTATGACTTGGCAGCAGTCGTGTTCTATTGGATGGCATTATAGTATTTGTGTGCTACTAGTTGATTTCCATGGAGACTGCTAGATCGCTTGAAAGTAGCTATGTGCTATTGTTTGATCACAAAGACTGTGACATATGATTTGAGCTACCAATGGTATGGTAGTAGTTGTGTGCTACTAGTTGATTGTAGATTAGTCAGTGGACTACTAGATGAAGACATCATGGAAAGATACCTCCCTAGCTAAGAGGGAGTGTTGATGTTTCAACATTGGGTAGACATTCTCCTGGGATTGGTCATGGTGATTTGACCAGTGGAGAATGTCCCTGGTGTATTATTCAAAGGACAGAAAACTCGAAGTGCTAGTGTTCCTATAGTGTGTGGAAACATCGGGTAGACATTCACCCACAAGAGTGTACCTATGGTGAATGGCCCCAATAAGCATCAGGTGAGTCTTCTCCTAGATTGGGTTGCAGACCAAGGGAGTTAGGATACATTTATCACAAGGGTATACTTGTGGTAAATGGGCCCAGGCGTAGTCCTTCCTTAATCATGAAAAGGAGTGATGTGGACTCGAGGTGCTTGAGATGCTTTCCACATGTTAGATAACATCGGGTTGACATTCACTCACATGGGTGTACTTGTGGTGAATGGTCATAGTGTGGTCTTTATCCTTAGTCGTGGTGATTTGACAAGGAATGATAAAGACTTGAGATGCTATCACATGCAGACCCAGAGTGAGCCTGATATTAAAGAGATTCAGTTGGCTTAGAGGGAGAGCCATAGAGGAAGTTTCCCCTTAGTTCAGGTGGGGCCAGGAAGTTCCACTGGATTCCAGGTGGGAAGACATCTCCAGGCGAAAAGACATGGAGTCATGAGTATAGGGCGAAGTTTGTATGCTTTAAATATAATCTTGGCATGACGAAGAATGTGTATGCTTTAAATATAAGCTTGGCATGACGAAGAATGTCTCCCTCGTTGAGAGGGAGTGTCGATGTTTGGAAAACATCGGGATGATAGGGTGTTGTTAATGTTGCATATGATGATGATGATGATATTTTTCATATGCCTTTTTCATAGATATAGTTTTTGTCAACTTGAGTACATTTAGCTAGTTGTTATGAATACCTTCCTAGTTAAGAGGGAGTGTTGAATTTTGATAACTATGGTTAGTCTTCATAATGTGAAAAGTGAAAAGTCGTGTCTGTTAGGGAGGCCAGTTTAGTATAAATAAGGAACCAATTTGGCTCATTTGTAACTCAAGCAATTCAAAACTCTTGTGGCACTAGCAAAATCAACACACAATATTGTTTGAGTATATGAAAGAAAGTTTCTATTTGAATTCTTTCTCAATGGTATCTGAATATTTTATAACATTAAAATTACCTACCCCAAATGATGTTAAGAAGTCTCTCTTTGATATGACTTTAGTTCCCAATTGTGTAGATCTTGTACAGTTTTCGTAGGTACATCCCATCTTAGATAATTCCAGATTGAAATTTAGGACATAACTGTATGATACAACAGTCCCTAAATGTACGATTTGAAATGGCCTATGCATCCTAACCTTCATATTTTCAATCTACTTAAATTCGTATTTGCAATCTAGTTGAATTCGCTTGAAGTTCGACTTGTCCACTCGCAACCAACCTCTGTGATGGGGATGGGGATGGAGCTATTAGGATTTGAAGAATTCCAGTCAAAGCCTAATATATATACTAGAGGACCAGAGTATAAGTCATTATTCCCTAGTTGTGTCTGATGATCCGCAGAGCTGACTGAGAAAATTATGTTGGCTGCCCAAAACTTTTGTGCGGTTGTGTGCATGCCTATATAGTTGTCAGTGTACCAAATAAAAAAAATCAAACTATAAATCAATATTCTACGTATTGATACATTTTAAACTTATTATTTATAATAAAAATGGATTTTATAAACCTTATAATTCTAATAGATAACTATAAACTTTATACATAAATATTCTTTCTCCTCCACTACTTTTATTTATTCTTTTTGAGGTTGCACCTATTAAGTTAGGCCCTAGTCTAAACGTTCTACAAAATGATTCTTCTCGGGACATTTTTTCCAAGGATATTTGTCTGAAATACGAAAAGAAAGTGTTAGATCCACATATTTGAGTGATTATTTCTGTATAATCCGAGGGTCCTAGAGGTTTTTCATCATGTTGAATCCATTTCTGCATTCAGAAATGGATTTCAAACAACAAAAAAAATAATTATTTCGTGCATATTTATGTCGTCAGATTCCAGTGAAAAAAACAATTGCGTAGAATAATTAAACAATGCCCTAAGTTAGATAGGGTGTGTTTGATTTAAGAAAGTTAAATTGTTTAAAGTACTAAACCAAAAGGAATCACATAGAAATAGGTTGGCAAAGAAATTAGTGCATTGAGTGTGATTGCATTGGTCATCCTTCTCATTTTACGAGCATTTGTATATATTTTTTATACAATATTCAAGAATGCATATTATATGTTATTATTCCCTGCCAAAGGTGTAGAGGGACTATAGCGATCGATAATTCGTTGACTTCATATTAGTTTTTCCTTTGACTATAATTTTTTGCATAATCTCTATTGTTTGAACTAGAGAACTAAAAACATTATTTTTTATATAATAAAAAAAACCTTATATGTCATGATCTCATTGGAGAATAGATTCGAAGTATTATTTCCAACTTTGCTATTCCCAATGTTTTAAATGTTAACATATCCAAAGTTTTGATAATCTACAATCTTTTTAAATTTTTATTATTTTTATTTAAATGATTAGATATCCAAAGTTTTGAGCATCGACACTCATTTTTATTAAGTACTTAAACATGCATTTTTATTATTAAGTATGTAAACAGGCTCGACACACTGCATTCTTTTTTAAGTGTTTACATAGCGCGAGGCCCTTAAACAGTCTTGACAGCCTTAAATGTTTACTTAACAGGCCTGTCACAATACATTTTCCTCTGATTTTTGGATACAATCTTGTCTGCAGTGAATTTGGTAAATATTGTTCTCCACCAGCATTACTGGTTCACTGGTTGTTTCCTGCTCGTTGGTTCTCTAGATGCTTCTTATTGTTGTTTGCTTCAACTTTGCAAAGTTGAGGTCCTGCAACTACAGTTGGACATCTTGGTGCTTGCTCACTGGTTTGTTATTTGTTGCTTACTCTTATTTTCTTCAACTTTGCAAGGTTGAATTCCTGCACCCGTAGTTCGACCTGTTCTTGCACTTTGCAAGGTTGAAATCATTCACCCTTGTCTGCTTCAACTTTGCAAGGTTGGTGTCTTGCATCCGCAGTTGGACCTGTTGATGCAGTTTGCAGGGTTGAGATTCTACACCCGTAATTGGAACTGCGCTTATGTCATTCCCCATTCACGATTAAGTTTCAGTACCATGGTTCCATTCCTATTCGTTGTTTGTTGTTTACTATTTGTAGTTTGCAGGTAAGAATTTTCAATACTAGGAAGTGTTGGAAATCAAAATAAATGTAAAAAAAAAACTAGAAATAATACCTGAGTGAAAATGCTCTTACAGAACATCCTTATATGTGACTATTGGGATCAAAGAAACATGAATGTATTGTTGTCCCTGAAAAGTGTTGAACAAGAAATCTTGTTGCCTTTGCATGTCAATGCTTTATACAGAACCCACCTCTATCACAACCATACTAACATACAAAAAAGGAAATGGAATGTTCTCCTCATCTTTTTGTTCCTGAAACCATACATTTAGTGCATTTTTTAGGCTCGCCCCTTCCAATGACATATTCCCACTTTCATTTCCTCGACATCATACCATAGCTCTTTGGAAAATGACAGTGCAAAGGGATTTTTCAAACGAATTCATAGTTTTCATTGCGGAGAAAGCATCTACGAAGACCTTGCCATCCATTCTTTGCAGGTTATGATAGGGAAAGATTTTATTCTTTGAGGAAAAACCACACATAGCTATTAGTTTTATGCTAGACTTTGGGTCTTCCAAAGCATATTCCATCACCATTTTCACATCTGGACCTCGTCTTGTGGAAATGATTCTTTGTATCCTAAATGGAAAATTCACTGATCTATCTCGGGATGAGTTCCCCAGTGCCCAACTTTAGAATATCTTCTTCATCTTGTAAGATAATTGAAACATCTTAGAACATCTTCTTCATCTTGTAAGATAATTGAAACCTTAAGAAATTTTTCTATGTGCTAGTTCCATTCATGTGGTAAAAGTCCATAATGCCCAATTCTTTCACTTTTGTTTATCCCACAGACCATCTATGTGAGCTTTCTGAGTGGGAGACATCAACAAGTCATTTCAGATCTATTTAATGTTGATTTGTGAAGAGTGGGGATGAAATTAAATGATGAATATGATTGTAAATCTATATACAATGGCTATCAAAATGCTTATAAGATGCACAACTAAAATAAGTTCAAAAATTATCTGTCTTAAATACTCAATCTTTGTACTTAGAAAATTAATAGTGTTGTTTAATTTTCATTATCTCTTCTATATGGTTGAGCACTCACTATATCTTTGTTTGTTTGTCTTATGCTATAGCAACCACGAAGCATTAAATTTGAAATGAAAAAGGTTGAAGGATACATAGCAGAATTGGTATGCAGTTCCGAACTTATAGTTATCTTTTTTTTTCTATTTGCATATTATCTAAACATAGCTAAGAAACATATTGTAAATCATAACTTAAAAAATGAAGAAAGTAATAGATGTTGAGTGCTATCAAATAGATACAGACTCCATTGTACATGAAAACATCAACCAGGTATTGCATAACAATGGCCTTTTTAGATTAGATGCATTCTCATATACTATGGGAGATTGCCTCTTCGATGCATTTCAAATTCTATTGCATTTCCGTTATTCCTCGACCGAGCTGCGCAATGGATTGATAGATCATTTCTTGGCCTATTTAGAAAATGACAACGTTGAGGCATTAGAGTCATATCAATATGAATTGGCATCTGATTTTCTTTACCAATTGCATGGAATACACGATGTCAATACGTATTTTTCAAAGATGTGGTTGTCTGCATCTGCAACTCTACCTCCACATGAGAGAGGACTTTGGGGAGATACATTTTGTATACGGTGGCTAGCCAAGTGGCTGAATATATCAATTGGAATTTGGTCATTAACAAGAAAAAGAAGATATCTATTATTCAACATAACTACATCTAGGGATCCATATTGCATCTTGTTCTATGATACCAATCCTCTAAGTGGTCATTATGAACCACTAATCTATAAAAAATTATCCATATGCAATCTTGGAGGACCTGATATTTACTTGTCCCCTCTTTAACTACACCAG
Organism: Picea sitchensis; assembly: GCA_010110895.2. Classification (NCBI taxonomy): domain Eukaryota; kingdom Viridiplantae; phylum Streptophyta; class Pinopsida; order Pinales; family Pinaceae; genus Picea; species Picea sitchensis. Next base: position 28,516 of record SNQJ01S0045426.1, on the reverse strand, counting down.
GGTTTAAGATGTAGACAGAGAAAATGACCATCTAAAAGTCAATATATTTTCTACTCTAGCCCAAACAAACCAAAACAAATGAAAAGAAAGAAATAAGAGAGAAGATTGGGTAATTGTACCTTTGATCCCACGTCTGGTGATGATCTCCTCAAGCTTTGTAGTTCCAACGATTGCACGTCTCCTCCTAAGGATGACCTACATCCAAAGATAGGAAAACAAGGACTAAAAACATGCTATTTTTTTCATGAGTTAGGGTTAGATATCAGATGCTAAGTATAAATCAATGAGAATACACAAAACATCATCATTTGGGACAGGAAAATGTGATTCTTTTATTCATCATACAAATACTGAAACTTACAATCTGTGTCGCCCACCGTTCCGCAAACCTAGTCTATGATCCTCTTTACCATGATCCATGTGCACCTTCAATAGGCCTATTCTCTCAATATTCTGATCACCTCAAGGGAAGGGAATGGATTGAATGGAGGAAGAAGGGGCTGATGAGGGAATGCTGAGGCAATATCTCACAAAAGGCAGCAAAATCTTGGGCATGGAGGGGAAATAAAATTGGGCCAAGTTTCATTGTTCTTATGCTTGGATGTGAAATGAGACCCCAACACCTCCTTTTATATGACAAAAGGATGGTTATTAGTTTGGGTGACGAGCTATAACAGGTGAATCGATTGGGAAACCTCCAATAGCCCGTGAATTTCAACGAATTCCTTACAACTTTTTAATTTGTGCAACTTTTGCAAGCATACGTGGGTTGTTTAGTGTGCAACAAGCATATGTATGTGGGTTGTATAGAATGAAACAAGTGTATGTACGTGGGCTGTAGTGGTGCAAGGTGCATACATGCTCTAAAAAATGGTTTTTTAAGAAGAGCTCCTCAACAGTGCTTTGGAAAAATATGAAAGTAAGAGGGACACAGCCATGTATGCATGAATTGGGAATTTTAGGGCTATAACACCAGAAAAGACCTTCAATCGTATTGCAAATGAATTATGCATCATATACACTCTCATGGATTGTACATAGCAACAACTATTATATCTACTTGTGGAGATAGTTTGTTCAATGCAATTTTCTATTTGATAGCAACAGAGTTTGATGTGCACTCATTGTGCCTTTACACTATGAAATCCCTTTGCAATGCAATCATAGGTGGTAGTCAATAGGCGTTTAACTGTTTGCATCAACACCTTCTACCATATATCATATAAAGTATGCCAACAATTGGAAGTTGGCAACAATATCTTGTTAACATGGCAATGCCATATGAGAAAGGAAATATAGAGGGTGGCACATTTTGTTTACAATGGATATCTATCATATTCAGAGTAAATATCCAGGTATGGTCAACCTTATCAGATGGTACTGTCCATTCCTACTATATTGATTCAAACTACGATCGAACAATTGACATCATATCGTCGAAAATAGATACGCCACGCATCCATTATCAACCTTTGATAAGTAATACTTCCAGTTCAATATCCAATGCCCATGCCACCCAAACCACATCAAATCTGCATAAGCGTCGCATACTATCTAATCAGGATGAAACTCATCCCAATTGTCATCAGGTCATACAGAGTTTAAACAAAAAACGTAGACTGACTTATCACAACTTGAAAATGTTCATGCGTGAAAGAAAGAAATACATTGGTACACTTCCTTCTAGACCTTTGAGTGGTACAACCGATCATCATGAGATGAAAGGGAGCTCGACCAAGAAACACAAATTCACATATCACAACTTAAAAAAAATTGTGCGTGAACAACATGATCCCATTTTCACACTTCCTGTTAAACACAAACATCACATGTCCATTGAAAAAGAACATCAACGTCTTCACCATTGAGATGGTGAGGAGGCAATTCTTGTAACAAATGTCGATTCCACCTTCAACATGGCTTGTCAACAAGTGAAACTAATTTCGAGTGGCAACCATAAGTTAACCTACCAGATGTTGAAAAAACGGATATGTGAGAGAAACAGGGGCAACTACATATCCCACAATGGTCATGATACTGACCGAGAGGGAAAAATCACATATCGTAGCCTAGAGCCAACACCATGCACTGCTAGCATTGAAAACCAACAGACACTTACTCCACATCCTTGTCTAGGAAAGAGAGATGCAAAGCAAATATATATGAAACAAATTAAAGACACTCCTTCCATTGCATGTGTGATTTGCGAGGAATTGAATTTTTCAAAAAACACTAAGTCTTTCACCCCTGACTTGCAAAAATAATACCTCGGCTTGACACTAAATGATAAAACATTTTCCACTAGCAATATTTGTCTTCCATGAAAATGATCACTTGAAAATAAAAAATTGCCACACTTTGCAACCCCTGACCAAATAAGATGTAACACACCACTACCATATGTAAGTACACTTATAGAACTTGAAGAGAGACTTGTGTCTCTGTAAATTGCATTTGCACAAATCAGACCCTGGGGCTATAAACGACCCCAAATGGGCTTAACAAGATCAATTATTAATGTGCATGTCCAACTAGATGTTGTGCAAAAGTCATTACCACAATTCATGAGCGGGACAATGACAATTGTTGTAGCTCTCAAAAGACGTTTGCAATACAAGAAAGCATACCAGACAGGTATAATGCATGTGCACATTGTCATGGAAGCATTAAAACAATTATGTTCCAGGGCCCTGTACAAAGCACACAACATTTGTATAAATGATAACTGGAACCATGTTATTGAACAAGGAAATGACAACTCGGCACAAACTTTTGACACTACTAGTGAATCTGATACAAGTGATGAATCAGAGAATGAAATACTTGTTGAAACATTGATACATGGATTCACTGACTCACAACACATTCATGACTTGCAAGACAAGATTGCCGAAATTGCACCTGCTGAAGGGCAACGTCCACTTGGAATATTCAAGGAAAAATTTGCTGAGGAAATTAACTTTCGAACATTGTTCTATGGAGATCCACGTTCCAGTGACATCACAAAATGATTCAGCTACCAAAAAATAGTTCAATGGGAACTACTACATTTAAGCGGTGACTTCTCCTGTCACATAACAAATTTGTTTTTCAAAACAATGCGCATAACAATTGAGAAAGTGGTCTCTTGCATGTGGGTGCAAACAAGAAAATAACATCTACAAGGAAGAAAGTTATTGGCCACATATTTCAAGTACAAAGAAAACCTAGAAAAAATCCTAAAATCTGATATTGGATACATAGATTTCAAAAACATTCGCATTTCTCCTTACTACTTGCAACAAAACAATAAAACTATATTTGCAATGATCCGACAATTGGGACCCCCAACTTTTTTCATCACATTTACAAGTGCAGAGCATCACTGGGATCCGTTGGTGACTACGATGTCTACATTATATAGGAAGAGGAAAAGGAAAAACAAATTGATACATTGGAAAATGATGACATTGACTACCTCATAAGAAACTACCCAGTGACAGGTACTTGTTACTATAAACATAAAATAAATGCTTTGAGACAATTGATATGTCATGATGAAACGTTATTCGAAAAAATATTGGACTACTATTTTGTGAATGAGCTCCAAAATAGAGGGAGTGAGCATGATCACACATTGTTATGGATAGAGGGTGCAACAGTCTATGGAAATGACAACAACTCACAAATCAAGCAGTTTTTGGACAAATACATAACATGCAACACAAACCATTTGGATCCAAAACTTGCCAAAGTTCATAGACATTACCATACAAGAAGCTATAAAAAGTGTAATAATTCACATTGCAGATACAATTTCCCTGTGTCGCCAATGAGAACAACAAGAATCATAGAACTAATTAGTTTAGAGGACAATGTTCTCATTGAGAAATCAAAATATTTGTTTGCATTTATATAACAATGAGACTTCGATGACTTAATGAGCTTCGAATACTTCTTGGCAGAACTAAATCTAATATAAGATGAGTACATCCAAGTGATACAATCTACACTTAAACAACCAACAATTTTCCTTAAATGAAAACTTTCACATATTTGGAACAATGGTTTCTCCAAGGACATGCCAATTATGTGGAATGAAAATACAGATGCACAGTATGTCCTGAATGCATATGCTGCAACATCATATTGTACCTCATACATGACAAAGGTTGACAAATCTATGACAAGTCCATTCAGAAGAATACGCAAAGAACATGAAAAAGTCATATTGATGCTATGCAAATGATATGTACACTTGGAAATACATTACTCAATCTTCAACAAATTTCTGCTCAACAAGTTGTTTACATTGCACTTTCCCTGCCTCTGAACTGTATTTCAAGGAAATGTGTCTTCATAAACACATTTCCACTTGACACATGCATATTCGTACTTAAACCACCATCTTTGCTAGAACAAGAGCCTGATAATTCATAGGACGTGATATGTCGCTCTATTATTGATTATTACCTCCATCGTGCACCTCCTATTAATCATATCTACCTTGCAAAGTTCGTATCGCATTACAAAAAAAATGGTACACCCATATCAAAAAGAAAAAAACCAAATGTAATATGCTTTTTCAAATACAACAAACACATCGACTATGAAAACCTTTGTAGAGAAAAACTATTGTTGTACGTTCCATTTGATCAAAATGAAAACACATTAAAACATAAATTCCCTACATGGGAAGCTGCATATATTGCTTATGAGACTACATTACAAACCAATGAGAATGCATTTACATACAATGTCAACCCAACATGGGCTGATTTAGAAAGTGCAGTTCATGAACTAGAAAACCTTGACAATGTTGATGAGACATTAAAAAATCATAAAACAACTAGAACTCTTTGTGAGTCCTACGATTTGCAAGTAGATTTTCCTTGTCCTCGAGTAGCCGCCATTGAAAACCATATCAATCTTGGCTTTCAAGTCACAAAACATCCTTTCTTTATCGAAAATAATGAATACTATAGAGTTAGATGATTATTGAATCGAGAACAACAAGCAATCCTAAAGGACATTACAATAAAAAAAAGCTTAAACATGCACACTCCTGTGCACTTGTTCCTTACAGGTGGGGCAGGAACAGGCAAGACATTCACAGTGAAAGAACTATTCCAAATGCTTATACGAATATATGATTCAAACAATTCGACTGTCCCTATGAAACCAATGGGAAAAATAGTTGCATATACAGGAAAATCTGCATATAATGCAGGTGGAACAACAATCCACTCTACATTTTTAATGCCTTTTAAAAAGTCACATTTTCTTCCACTCAACAAGGAAATGTTAGATACCTTGTCTAAGATTTATGACGAACTACAACTTGTCTTCATAGATGAGACAAATTTGATTGGAAGTCGCTTCTTATATTCCATTGGTAATCGACTGAGAAACATAAAACATGTGCACACCAAATACTTTGGGGACATTGACATGATATTCTATGGGGATCTTTACCAGGTGCAACCCATCCAAGATTCTCTGATATTTGAACAACCTATGGTCAATATGTAAAAAGTGACGCATGAATTTTGGAAAGACAATATAAAATGCTTTGACTTACATACTACAATGCGCCAAACAAATGAAACATTTATTGCAATTATGAATAGAATGCGGACAAACAACCAAACATGTGATGACTTAACATATATCAATTCAAGGTGCATGTGACCTGCACCAACAAACGCAACCTTCCCTTACCTGTTCTACAATCATAAGGATGTTGCAATGCATAACAAGTACATGCTATCACTCATGCCTGGCGATGATATCATCATCAATTCAATTGACCTTGAAGAAGACAAACATGGCAATGTACCATGTCATCAACATACAACCACTTTGTCTTTGCAACTTGTCCTAAAATTAGACATGCTAGTTGAAACATATGCCTGCAACTATGATTCATAGGATGGATTGGTGAATGGTGCAAATGGAATACTCAAAGCTTATACCAAAACATAAAAATTTGATGTCCTCTGGATTAAGTTCCATGACCCGCATATTGGCCACCGACAAGAAAACAAGTTAGCTTATCTATATAATTCAAACACCGCGCAAGATTAGACACCTATCTTACGAATACCAAAACCAATATCGACATCAGCAAAGACATGTCAATTGAAGATTCAAAAACAATTTCCAATTAAACTTGCATGTGCACATACAGTCCACAAATCACAAGGGCTAACACTTGATAATGTTACATTTGACCCTGCTGGAATACAAATACATGGACTTGTATACATAGCTTCGTTCTGTGTCAAAAGCATAGACTCCTTGTATTTTCTAAGTGCTCTTACAAAAGATAACTTCAAAGTAAAACATAAAGTTGATATTAAGATGCAACGCCTTAGGACTAGCGCAAAATGGCATCTACAATATGATTACCAATCCATAAAAACAAACTCATCTGTATCAATTATCTCACTTAACACGCGCATCATACATGCACATATTAATGATATACTCAATGGCTATGACACAATGCAATCCTATATTATGTGCTTGCAGGAAACATACATAATATTATGCATGCAAAACAAGCAAATTCCAAATCACAATTGCATATCAAGTTACATTACACATGGAGTGATGATATTAGTGAAAAAGCATGTAACAATTTTGGAGTATATGCATTTCGAAGAAAACAATGTTGAGATGGTGCTAGCAAGAGTAATCTTCCATGAATAAGAAATTGCAATATTGAATCTCTATTCCGCTCTGCATGCAACATTGCCCAACATACTGAATGTTGTTTCAAATGCATTACATCATTTACATCTGAAGGAAACCATTATCATTCTAGGAGACTTCAATATTGACATGCTAAAAAATAGTGCCAGAAAAAAATAATTGGAAAACTACATGTGCAATTACAGTCTTCACTTTCTTTTGGATAAGATAAACCATGTACAAAACACACTTATTGACCATGTATGGTCAAATGTGCCCATTTCACAATACAACCTCTTTATCTTAGATACATACTGGTCTGATCACGATACAATTTATATTGTACTTGAATTATGAAATATACATCAAGCATATTACAAAATCATATTTCCATATCTCAAAGCATATCTGGCTAACTTGTTGCACAAAACCAAATTATTTAGCTAGAATCATCCAACTTCTTAGCTTTTTATGGTTTGTAATAGATTTTGGATAGAAAGAATTCTATATAGACATAGACATGATCAAGAAAAACAAAGGTACATGCTTCTAACACTATTTGTTACTCTATTCATTTGATTCTAATTTACTATATGTAAATATTCCTTGTTTTCCCTTACATGCCAATTTACATTCATGTTCATTGTATTTTGTACTTTCCTTCATTGAAACAAACATAATAAATGGATGAGACACAGAACTCTTAACCAGAAATGTAGAAGAAGACATACGAAGGTGCATGCTTCTATCTGTATTCCATATTCCATTGCTTTGTATTTCATTTATTATGTATATATATATTCTACTGATTTGCAACTCATTTTTTTTAATATGTAGATACTAAATATCTTCCTACATATTAACTTATCTTCGTGTCAATTGTATTTTCTGTGTTGCTACATTGAAATAAATAAAATTGTATTCAATATTTTTTACATGTGTTCCTACATAGCAACTTAGCTTCGTGTCCATTGTATTATTTGCATTGTTACATTGTAAAAAAATAGACTAGTTGAACAAGAGGATGAAACCTTATGTGCCACAGCTGAGGAAGCTGAAGTACAATATTCCAAAAGGTATACCAACAGTAATAGTAAATCAAACACAATGCATGTGCTTAATGTACATCCATATCAATTATGAACAATATACAATGCATATGCATATTTAGTTTTTGTCATGTTCGACGTACACATGTTTGCATAAGAAAAATTTGTCCAAGTGACATGGGCATGAGTATTCAATCATCACAAACATCAACACAACAACAATGATCCGTAGGATCTTTTAAATGACTATGGTTGAGTTTTAATTTTGCATGCGTTAATTAACCATTTGGGAAACTTAGTGACAAAATGAGGAAAGAAGAAGAATTATAATAGCCATATACACATATGCAGATCTGAAATGAAATAATAGACATCAAACCATAACACATAGATTGATAACGGAGTTCGGCACAACTTTGCCTACATCTCCGGGCCTTTGTCTTTGTGGGGGAGGCTTCTTTATTTCTGTTCAAATGCTCAAAAGTACATCGCTGCAATGCTAAATAGCTACAAGACTGATCTGGTCATGTTTGTCCAGATCTCTAGAACCCTGCAAAGAAAACAACACGCAAAACGGACGTCCGAATCTCCCAGAAATGATCCGACATCGTCTCCTCCTCAAAAGCTTCTCTGCATCAAACTGACTTTGGCTTGGCTTTTCTTCAGCATAACTCTGCTCTGACTGCTCTCTCATGGCCTCAAACAGGCCTGGTTTATATAGCTTTGAAGTCGGTTACTCATCTCCAACTTCCTTCAAGAATTTGGGCTCCAAAAATGCCCTATATCCCCCAAAAATGGAGAGAATCAGCCAAAAATAGGCATATTTAACAAAAAAAAAAAAAATTACATAAAAAACCCACTTTTAATAAAAAAAATTGGGCATAGCCCCTGATTCCATGTGCGCACCCTTTATTCGCGGTCATATGGGGGGCGATGTGGCCACGCGCTATGCGCTGGCCCCCTTTGGCCACGAACCCCCCGGTCGTGTGGTGTTCGCATAGGGCCACGGGCCAACTGTTTAAACTCCCCACGCTATATGTATGGTAGGGTCCGAGTCATATGGCGGTGGTTTTGGTTGGCGTGAGACCAAGGTCTAGCCCTTATCCCGTACTCCGCGCTCTGTTGGTTATATGTTGCGGTCATGTGCCAATGCCAATAAACCAAGGGCTGGGGCTAAGCCCCGACCCTCTCCCTCGCCGACCATACGCCAATTCAAACTCAAATAGTATTTGCTCCGCATAGTTAACAAGTAACACCGGCCAGGCGGGTGGTTAGCCCAGCCCTGCCAGTCCATAGTCCCGACAGGAGGTCGCGGGTTCGACTCCCGGCCACGCCAAAAACTTTTACATATGAACCAACAACCAGGTGCCACGTGGCAGCCCACGACTGGGCCACGTGGCACCTTAACAACCAACCGATGAATGCCACGTGTCAGCCGCTGATTCATCCACGTCGCCTGCCACGTCAACTGTCGTACTGCCCTATCAGCCTATCATGTCAGCCTGCCACATCAGCTGCTGACGTCACCCGTGCCACGTGTCACCCCTGTAAGGGTGACACGTGTCACCTCTGGATAGGTCCAACTGTATGCCCGTACGTCCAAATCTACCTGACACGTGTCGCCTCCTGGAGATGCCATGTGTTGCATTCTAGAACTGCCACGTCAGCTGTATGGATCGTACGGTCTGCATAGTCAGCATGCCACATGGAATGTACGGACTGTACAATCATCCCTTTTTTTACCTGTTTGGCTTTTCGAACATAACGCGATATCTTCTCCATACGGAGTCTGTTTGACAAAGTAAATATACCACCGGAATCAGGAAGACGAGACAGACACAATGGCACAGGTTTCGTCGCATTCCGAGCACTTTCATTTTTGAGTATTTTTCAAGCCCTGTCAGGCTTCTGGATCCGATTTCGGATCAAACAAGGCCAAAGGTAAATATTCATATATTATGCTCTTGCTATGTTTAGGAAACAAATATACTCAATTATTTATTCAACTATGCCATGGAAAATATGTTTATGTCATTTACAACACATGTTTTTTAGTTCACAAGAACTATCGACAAGTACAAGTGAAACGCTCAACATAGTGCAAGGTCCAGAGACTAAGAGGTATGGTTACAAAACTCTAACCTGCATACTTTATCCAAATTGTGCATCTACTTGTACATTGATGCAAAAAAAAAAAAAAGATATATACAAACTATCATTCAGAATACTTTTTATGTTCAAAAAAAATGTCACCAAGTCTAAACTTATACCACCCAATATACTATCAATAGAAGGCTTGAACAACCGCCGAACTGGACAACTATTCATCGGAGACATAATGGCCATGTATAGAACCTACCTAGACAAGGAAAACAAAAGTAGATGCATTATGCATGCAGACATGACAAACAATGAATCCATGATGATAGTTACATTGACTATCCCTACACAACTTGTTGAAAAACATGCAGAGAAGATCTTTACAAGTAATGGGATATCCATTACAAATTTCAATATATTACCGAAAATATTATATGACCGTGGTGATTGTGATCGAATTATATTTCTCAATGAAACAAGTGGTGTCGAAAATGTTCATGTAGTTTGCTCAGAATATTATTTCGCACCAAACACAACAATCAACCAATTTGCAGAGAGCAACGCCATTTACCCAATTGGAACCATTGGTGTAGCTGTCACATTTGCAAGAAAATTTGGCTCGCAACATATTCTCCATACACAAGATGGAAAATCAGACAACGACAAGGCAATGGTACTGTTTTCCATACCCTTTTTTTTGACATGCTCATATATCTCAGACATCTTACATAACTATTAAATTGTTCCATGGTACAACTACAATTGTTCAACACCTATGTAGATTTATTTTCCTTAATGGAACAACAATTGCATAAAGGGAAATTTTCAATTATGTTGTTCAAAAATATAACGAAGAAAAGAGATGTTAAAGAAATGATCTTTCACACAACCTAAGAAACATTTGTAACATAATTGCGAACATACATAGTACAGGATCTCAAGAAACTAACTATCTCCACAACTGTTGTATGTATACATATACACCTCCAGCAACAATTTGCACAAAAAAAAAAAAATCCTTCATGAGCTTTGTGCAGATTTTTTGTTGTACACATATATATTATATTGTTCAATATATTAACTACTATGCTCATGTGTGCAGGTTGAGGGTGTTCTGGTTGCAGCAAATGCCTACTTGACCCCCTTTGAGCCTGTATGTGCCAATTGCAATTCTTCTGCTTTTGCCTCTACATTCATAAATGATGGCACACTTGATTGTCAAAGTTGTCATCCGAACCCTCAACAACACAATTGTACACTATACAATTAGACAACCTATATTACAATATGTTCTTCCTGGGTTGACAGAATTTCCATATGAAATATACCTGCAGAAGAAGGCAAAGACTATCTACATGCTACGTGACTTCCACGTCCATAGAAAATTTACCTTAAATGAGGATAATGCCATACTGCATATCACTGAACCCCAAAAAAAAGAATTAAATATCATGCGTTTACAAGAAACGAAACAATGTGATTTGTTTCTATCCATGTTACTTAATCAAGATATGAATAAATTTTTGCACTACCATGGCAAAGTGAAATGGAGACGCATAAGATTGTCGAGTCCAAGAATGAAAATGATGAGGAAAAACCTCATACAAAGTACCCAATTGTGAATAAAGCAGGTCCATCGATTGAGATTTCAAAATGGCTTGCTCTTCTCAACAGAGACATCAAACATTTTCAATAATATTGCAAATTTTGCATTGTTCAAAGTCCATTAAGTTACACGCTAGCAGTTTTTTCCAGAACTAGTAATGTTAGAACATTGTCAGGTCAATGTGATCTTGGTTCATAGTAATATCAGAAGCAAATGTTCATAGTGATCTTGGTTCATACTAATATAACAATCAACGAATTTCTTGGTGCCCATTTGGGAGTTTGGTTATAGAAGGGATACAATGCCCACTTCTTGTTGATTTTTGCTTGTTTTGTGTTTGCCAAACTTGTGATCATGATTTGGTGTTGTAGTTCAAGTTCTCATGGGCCTGGTTTTTGGATTATGACTGGTTAATAGGTTTAGGAACTTAGCGTTTTTTCTATGATATTAAGGAATATATAGGACATGCTTTTCCTTTTAATGCAGGCTCTGTGGAGCAAATGTAATATGTAGTTCATTTAACTAGTTGCTTGATTAATGAAATTACTAGAATTTGTTTTTGGAAATATTTTGAATAAAAAAAGATATATGGTAGTTGAAGTCAAATGGAAATATTCTATCAACCACACAAAATTAAAATTCAAGTTCGTCATTGTTATACTTATGCTCAAATTGATAGTACAATAACTTTATTTCTACAACCCTCCATTGATTTCTCTTTAGCTTTTCGATGCTTCTCTTATGAAAACACATCCTCGAAACTATAGGTATGACTCACTTTCTTATTCTTTGATTGAACTTTCTGTAGAGCTGTGTAAAAAACTTCATAGTTGTTGTTGGTCCTAAAGTCTACCCTTGGTTGCTAAAGGGCAGAGCTAGGCCACCACAAGTTTGGAATTCGCGTTCTTTTCAATTTGTTGATCAGTTAGAGGGTTGGTTCACCAAGACAAGAGCATGGCGAGGTTGACACGATGATATGGATGAGGGTTATCCTTGCCTATTGTTGCACCAATGCCAGACAAGTGACATAATAAAGGTAAAAAACGGAGGGAAACAACAAACCCTTCAATGAATAATCTGGTGCAAGAAGTTTAATACTTAAAATAATGTTTCAACACATTAAACAATGTATCAAAAACACAATTACTGTCACAGGTTGCAATACAAATAAATCTTCATCAAAGAATTAAATTTTCTCACAGGTACCACAGGTACACCCCAGTCGCCTGAACTGACCGATAACTCAATCTACCAAATAAACCTCCCTATTATTGAATTGGCAGAGGTGAATATTATGGGATCTGAAATTTTTTTTGTGTGAATATTGAATTGGCAAAAATTGTTGGTTATTTTAGTTTTTTTTAAGGAATTATCACAGTACAAATGCAACATTATGCTAGGCCACTGTTATCTACAAAGGTGTTGACGTCATGTCCCTATTTAATATTCTGCATATATTAAAGCTTGTCATATTTGAGAATATACTTGCATATAAAAATGTTAAGTCATATATATTTTTTATTACTTATGGGTTTGAGAAAAAATTGCGAGCTGAAAACACCATTCAAATTGGAACATGGTTTACATTTGGGCCACAAAAATACTATTAAAATAAAATAATATGAATAATATTGAAATAAATATAAAAAAAATCTCTTTAAACTTGAACCAGAGTTTGTCGAGCTCCAAGTATATTTCATAGCTGAGAATGTTTTTCCCATAGTTAATGTGTTTCTATCGCTTGATAATTATTAGACTAAGTGTTGTTTTGTGAGGGATAAAGTTCTTTTCTCCCTTTCTTTTCCCTCTTCTATACTTACCTGTTTTTCCCTTTCCTTCTTCCCCTCTATTATCTCTTTCTGGTTCTATACTTAGTCACATTTATATGATTATGGGTTCTTGGGTTGGCATACTGACAGATCCTCATATCCATCTATATCCTCACATCACGAGTCCGATCGACCACCGTTCCTTTCCATACTTATCCAATTTTATGACCACGGATTCTCGGGTTGGCGCTATCGAACTCGCATGCCCCATGTTTGGTGATATACATCTTGCACCCAAAACTTCCATGATCTACAATTCGACCCCAGATTCCTCGAACTCGAAATCTTCACTCTACCTACAATGAGTCCGTCTAACTGCCTCGCCTTTCCATACTTAGTCGATTCTTCACCTCTTGTTGTCACAGGTTCACAAAATTTTCAAAGCATTTTTCGCTCATGTCCATCCCTGCCACCTTCGCTCCCTTCCCAATGCACATTAATTATGCTTTTATTAGTGACAACTCACCACACATGTTTGAAAAGATTGGCATTAATAAGTGAAAAACTCGAGGACATCTCCCATTAAAACACATTAAACCAAGATTTATGGCATATTATATTATCATCCTCCAGTATTCATTTTAAATGCTATCAGGACACAATCACTGTCACAGGTTGCAATACAAACAAATCTTCATCAAAGGATTGGATTTTCTCACAGGTACCTCGGGTGCACTCTAGTTGCCTGAACTGACCGATAGTTCGATCTACCAAATCAACCTCCCTATTATCGAATTGGCAGAGGTGAGTATTATGGTATCAGAATTGTTTTTTATGCAGATCTTGAATTGGGAAAAATTGTTGGTTATTTTAGTTTTTTTAAGGCATTATCACAGTAAGAATGCAACATTATGCTAGCCCATTGTTATCTACAAAGGTGTTGACGTCATGTCCTTATTTAATATTGTTCATATATTAAATCTTGTCACATTTGAGAATATGCTTGCATATAAAAATGTTAAGTCATATATTTTTTCTATTGCTTATCGGTTTGAGCAAAATTTGAGAGCCAAATACACCCTTCAAATTGGAACATGGTTTACATTTGGGCCACAAAAATACTATTAAAATAAAATAATATGAATAATATTGAAATAAATATAAACAAAATGTCTTTAAACTTGAACTAGAGTTTGTCAAGCTCCAAGTATATTTCATAGCTGATAATGTTTTTCCCATAGTTAATGTGTTTCTATCGCTTGATAATTATTATAATAAGTGTTGTTGTGTGAGGTATAAAGTTATTTTCTCCCTTTTTTCCCCCTCTTTTATACTTATCCGTTTTTCCCTTTTCTTCTTCCCCTCTATTATCCCTTTTTGGTTCTATATTTAGTCGCATTTCTATGATCACGGGTTCCCGTGTTGGCGGACTCACAGATCCTCATATCCATCTATATCCTCACATCATGAGTCCGACCGACCATCTTTCATTTCCATACTTAGCCAATTTTATGACCGCGAGTTCCTGAGTTGGCGCTATCGAACTCCCATGCCCCGTGTTTTGTGATATACATCTTGCACCTAAAACTTTCGTGATCTACAATTTGCCCTGGACTCCTTGAACTAGCAATATTCACTATACTTACGATGAGTCTGTCTGACCACCCCATATTTCCATACTTAGTCGATTCTTCACCTCCTGTTGTCACAGATTCGTGGGTTCATGGACTCCTAGGTTCACAAAAGTTTCAAAGCATTTTTCGCTCTTGTCCATCCCTGCCACCTTCGTGCCCTTTCCAATGCACATTAATTAATCTTTTATTAGTGACAACTCACCACATAGGTTTGAAAATATTGGCATTAATATGAAAAAAGCTCTAGAACATCTCCCATTAAAACACATTAAACCAATATTTACGAGAGATTATATTATCATCATCCAACGTTCATTTTAAATACTATCGGGACACAATTACTGTAACAGGTTGCAATTCAAACAAATTTTCATCAAAGAATTAAATTTTCTCACAGGTACTCCAGATGCACCCTATTCGCTTGAACTGATTGATAGTTCGATATACCAAATCAACCTCCCTATGATCGAATTGGCAGAGGTGAATATTATGGGATCTTATTTTTTTGTGTGTGGATCTTGAATTGGGAAAAATTGTTGGTTATTTTAGTTTTTTTAAGGCATTATCACAGTAAGAATGCAACATTATGCTAGCCCACTATTATCTAAAAAGGTTTTGAGGTCATTTCGCGCTTCCAAAAATTCCCTTTCCTTTTCTATTTTTCCTAAGTTCTTTTCTCCCTTTCTTTTCCCTCTTCTATAGTTACCCATTTTTCCCTTTTCTTCTTCCCCTATATTATCCCTTTTTGGCTCTATACTTAGTCTCATTTCTATGATCGCGTGTTCTCGGGTTGGAAAACTCACATATCCTCATCTTCATCTATATCCTCACATCACGAGTCCGACCGACCGTCATTCCTTTCCATACTTAGCCAATTTTATGACCACGGGTTCCCGGGTTGGCAGTATCGAACTCTCATGCCCCATTTTCTGTGATATACATCTTGCACCCAAAAATTTCATGATCTACAATTCAACCCAGGACTCCTCAAACTCGCAAGCTTCACTCTACCTATGATGAATTTGTTCGGCCGCCCTGCCTTTCCATACTTAGTCAATTTTTCACCTCCTGTTGTCACAGATTCGTGGGTTCCCAGACTCTCGGGTTCACAAAAGTTTCAAATCATTTTTCTCTCTCGTCCATCCTCACCACCTTCACGCCCTTCCCAATGCACATTAATTATTCTTTTATTAGTGACATCTCACCACACAGGTTCGAGAATATTGGCATTAATAAGCGAAAAGCTCTAGGACATCTCGCATTAAAACACATTAAACCAAGATTTATGGGATATTATATTATCATCCTCCAACGTTCATTGTAAATACTATCAGGAGAAAAGGAGTGTTCTCATCACCTTATGGATGTGACTCGACAACATTTCTGTGGAGATACGTTGAATATTTTTTGGCGCGAGGACCATAGTTTTTAGTGGTCCAGAGCTTATTCTTACTACTCATCCCCTTCTTCCCAGAAGGAAGTTATCTAGACGTATGGAATTGCGCGAGTAGGTTGTGTCCCAGAAGTTTTTGACTATAAGGAGTTGGTCACCTGGTGCATTGAGATATATATTTTGAACTAGCGGATTATCCAGTTATGAGACCATTCCCCAGTCTTCCTATCGCCTTAAGTATTTATAAATATGTTAAGACTTCCCGAGCCAACACTTAATTTCAAGGGTAAGGATTGCAAGGAGTTCTCAAAGAAGCATGATAATGGATTGGACCTATTACCATAATTCTTAGAGGACCCAACGTCCGTCTCCGAGGACATCACCAGATTACAGGTTAGTGACCTCAAAGACCCTTTCCGAGAAATTGCATGGATTTTCATGAGGATAACAGGACAAGAAAGTACAACCAACATCTCTCGGGTGATTCTGTATATTTTATATTTTATGGTGAAGGAACAAGCCATATTCGATTGGGGTAAGTTGATTTCCATTGAAATCTCTTCCCAATTATCGCAATACAAAAGGGAGAAGAATTTTTTTATGTCATATTATTTAATTTTCGCGATAACACATTGTTTTCCATTCCCCAGATTATCTCTATGTAATAAGGTAAACTACGAATTTGACCAAGTAACCTTCTGTTACTAGACATTATGGAGACACAATGCCTCCCAACATTTTTATGAAGTCTTTAATTATTTTGTCTCAATTTTTAAAGGGATGATATTTGGAAAGGATTTTCCCTGAATGTATGACCAGACGAGCAAGTTACTGGATAGGAAGGGGACACTGGAACAAATGGAGAACTATAATGTTATAAGGATTTTTGGATCCAAAGAAAATCCTTCCTTCCTTACATGTCACATATCTGATAGAATGTTTGTTGTTGAGATAGCAAGGCAGTACACCTACTGGTTGCATTTTTTCCATGAAAAGAGAAAAAATCAATTCATATCTCTGCCTTGGAAAGTCGAGGATTTCATATTTAGGAATATGAACAAGATTGACGAATTTGCGGGCCACTTCCACAGCCTCAATTTGAAATATGCTGAAAAATTAAAAGGGTTCGACCCTAATGGTATTTTTGTAGAACACATATTGGCTGTCGGTTTTAGCAATTCTTTCATTAACGCTATCATGAATGAAGATGAAGATAACACCTCAGGAAATCTTGCTCGTGACACCGACAACCTGGAGACAATACTCAACACCAATGAGTCGTACAAGCAGAGAGGAAAAGGTTCGGGTGAGAAAAGTGCCCAATCCTTGATTGTCATGCCCAAGACTATATGATATCGGAGCAACGCTCCAACGACCTACCCAGGTAAGAAAGTCACACACAGTTCTTCAGGCGGAGGAGGAGATAAGAACCCTCCCTCCGACAAAATTGAAATTTCTCATAAACTTCCTATGAGGAAGAAATGAAAAAACATTGTGCAAGAAGAGGAGGGACCGAGGGGAGAAATTGATATCCACGATCTCTCCCTCGAAGATGTGGAACTAGAAATTGACATTGAGAAAGTGTTCCCCAACGACGACCAGCTAGAGAGAACTTCTCCCCAGAACCCTCAGATGGAAATAAGTGGGACCGAGACCTTTGATGAAGAAGATTCTTTTGCATTTCAGAGCGCTATTTTCGACAGCGAATCCAAAAATTTGATTATTGAAAAAGGAGATGTAAAGAATAAGAAGGGGATGTATCGTTCCGAGATTAACCTGCGGAACATGTGGCCTTCCCAGATCTCCTAGATACACCGAGAAATTGGATATGCTTTAGACATCTCTATTGACGACCTTGAAGTGGAAAATGTTAGGTTAAAGGAGCGAATCAAAGAATTGGAGGGAGCTCTAATGCCCCTTCCAATGTTGGCTAGTCCTTTGGCAATGATTGGGCCTACCACACTTGTGGCAAAGTTAAAAGGATCAAGAAGCTTTCTCACATCATCCCAATGCTACGGGGAAATTAATATAAAGAAAAGAATGGAATTAATAACATAGGCTTGGGAGATGTCAAAGAGTATGGTCTCTTTTGGAACAAGAGCACATGTTTTTCATGAATATTTGCATGCAGATTTGAAAAACGAGAAAGGTTTCTACCTCGATGCAGTTGTACCATTTGGTGTTAAATTTACTAGTATGATGGAATTGAGAAGAGGAGAGGAGGATCTCCCTTCCCCGAATCGAATAAAGAAACTAAACGCGTGCTGGAAAGAAAAGACAAAAAACTTGAATGGTATCATTCAAGCATGTAGTCAGGCCATAACTAGAAGAGAGGAACTATTCAAGAAGCTAACTGAGATGATCTAGTTGGAAGCACCAATGAAGTCCAAGACCCGAAATTGATACTCAACTCATTGTTTTTAACCAAGCAAGCATTGATGAACAAGTTGAGATCTTTAAAGGGCTGTCATTTGAAAAATTCTATGGGATTCTTGAATATGGTGAAGATGATGTGGAAAAATGGCTATTTGATTATTCAATTAACAACCAAGATATTTAAGAAGCATTGTGGAACATCTCTATTAATCTAAGGGACTTGGAAGGTGAACTCTTCAATATAAAAATCCGACATGAAATTAACGTGTTGTCCATGAGGAGCTACATCGAGGAGTGGTTCAAAAAGGTTGTTGACAAGCTTACCAATGAAGGGAAAAGGATGGTTGAGACAGTTCCCATAATCACCGAGGAAAAACATAGAAGGACATCAACAAGAAAATGACAAGGAATGAGATACCATAATAGTAAGTTCATATTGATCACATTCTTCTATCTTTGTCAATCTCTTCATCCAGTTACTCTACCTCTTTAAACAGAAAGGTTTAACCGAGGACTAAATTTTTTCTCTTTCTTCTTGCCAGGTCTTGTTGTCTTCCACCGCCCACTTTTTTCTTTCTACAAGCTTCATTCTTATACATATTTTCTTTATGGTCTGCGGGAGCTCCAATCCCAACCATTATGAAAAACACATTTAAATTTCAGAGAATATGTATCTAACTATATATTTTTTAGAACAATTAACCTTCAAGATTTGTCATAACATTGATGGAAATGTGTGCCCAGTTCAATGAATAGTAAAAAAGAAGCACATCTGGGACCAAATAAATGAGCTTATGAATGAAATCAAATCTATTTGCATATCTAAAGTGTTGTCACATGAATCCTGGAGATGGAAGATAGTTTTTTTTATTATAAAATCAAACCTATTTGCATATCTAAAGTGATGTGACATGAAGTGGATATCTTCCTCACATTTTTATTGTGGGATAAATAGATTTTGGTGACAAATAGGAAAACAAATTAACATTTGAGAGATTTTGTGAAAGGGAAAGACAAAGAAACTATCCAACTGGACTCAATTTCACAATATTGTTTATCAAAAATGTTTTTTTGGTACGTGCCAAGGAGATTATAGTGATGAGTTTTCCCATTAACTCATGTTAGTTAACATGTTGACTACAAATTTATGGTGTTTTTTAATGTTTCATATTGTTTGATTGAATTTTTGTAATCTTCAAAAAAGTTTAAATAATTTTCGTGACTACATATTAGTTAACATGTTGAGTGCAAATTTATGGTGTTTTCCAATGTTTAATATTGTTTTATTGAATTTTGTATTTTATTTTTTAAATTAAATCATTTTCAGAGGAATTGAACCTCTTTCTACAATAATTTAAGAGGCTCTTTAATCCATAATTAAAAATGCTACTCTATTGCGGCATCTGCAGGTTTCACTCCTTACATTTTACATGCATCGATAATTTGTGATAGGGTGTCAGATTCAAATATAAAAGTTTGTTGAGCATGTTTCCAACAGATTCCAACACATGTGTGACTTTATAAATGACATAGTTTTTTGGCCACTAGCCCTCTAACAAAGACAACAAATCAATGGATATATACACCATGGCAACTTAATTTATTATTTGGCAGGAACTACATACTGCCATACAACACTTGTTTATTTATATAATTGTATAATATTGGTGTTTATTGTGTATATAATATATATTGTTATTAGTCCCCCAGGAAACTATAGAAATGAGAATAACGTTGACTTAATATTAGTTGATATTTAACTTTTAAATGTTTTGATGCGAGGTAAAGTGTGATGTATAGTTTGTATTTTTTTAATTTAAAAAATATAAATAATTTTATTTACTTAAATTTTGATTAGCTAGAAACTTTGATGCGTTATTGGAGGCTTGCCTTCATAGTTCTTTGGAACAACATATTTTTAAACCGTCATCTAAAATGAATGCATTGAATACCCATTAATTCACACGATGTTGTTTTAATAAAAAAATTAAATGATTCATGAAAGTCTGTACTTCCACGACCTTCCCTCCCTGGGTTCAAAATTGAACCAGTCATAGCACGTCAAGAACCTCTCAGCACGTCTTAGAAGTTTGCTTAAAAATTTGCTAGTAAAAAAAATACATAAATTTTGTTTTACCAGTTTTTACGGAAATGTTAAGTAAAATTTTAAATTTCTCAGGAAGGGTTAACATTTAAAATGCCCGTCATAGTAGTTTGAACTTTGGTCATTAGTATTATTAATTAAAAATTTTAACTATGAGTTGGTACGAACCATGTCCATTGTCTTCCACTTGTTCTATCACATTTAATGGAAGGGGAAGGTGGAAATTGGGCAACAGATCCAGCCCTGTGGAAATTAATGTACCCGCAATATTAGTTCAAAATTTGCTCACACTCATGTCATGGAATTTGCGAGGGTACAAGATATTTAATAATGAAATCTATTTACAATCAAATGAAGATATTTACCTCAAGTTCAGAAACTTGTGAGGGTACAAGATATTTAAGAATGAAAGCTATTTACAATCAAATGGAGATATTTACCTCAAGTTCATATTTCCAGGAGGCCTCTCGTTCATCGACTTCATGCTCTCATTCCTCAATGTAACTCTGCATCTCCCCTCCTTCATAATCTTATCCTGAATATCAACTACCAGAGCTTCTTTCAACTCCTTCACAAACTTATTCACCATGGTATTGATGCACAACGATGAAGATTCGAACTCTGAACCTTCCCTTTCCCTTCATCTATTATGAAAATCCCTACTCACCATGCTAACATGGACCCAGAACAAGACACAATTACACAAACTTTCAAAGAAATGAATGAAATTGAGATGGAAAAATATGGTTATGGGAAAGAGGGAATATTCAAGTCTTTGAGGTCTCCATTGAAGTTTTTAAAGGACGAGAATGCCAACATGGTATCCTTTATGTTTAGAGATTCGTTATCCTATGATCATAGATTGGCATTGGCAGATGCAGATTCCAACCAGAAAGTGAACTTCACGGAATTCAAAGATAAGGTTAGCGTGGTGGGTAGTAGATTTGGTTAGTGGGGTATAACAAAAGGAGATGTGGTGCTCTGTTTTTCCCAATTCTATTTATTCCCGAGTCTGTTTCTTTGGGATTGTTTAAATTGGGGCGATGGAAACCACTATGAATCCATTGTATACCGCCATGGAAGTGATTAAACATGTCCAAGATTCGAAACCCAAGTCCATCATTGTTGTCTGAGAGCTTCGGGATAACGTTAAAGATATGGGTTTGCTTGCAATAGTGATGAAAAGACCAACATTTGAAGGAAAATAGTGTGGCATCAACATATTAGGTGCATCTGTTCTATTTTCTTATTTGTATTACTTTAAAACCAAGCTGTCAAGTTATCCATAAATCTTCTTTTCCATAACTCTTCTTTCAAGACCAAGTTGACAACTCTCTTATTTTCAAGATGAAAAGACCAACTTGAAAAGTATTAGGGAGTTTGCTCATTATTCCTTGAATGCAATTGGCTTCAAGGATTCAAAATTAAACTTGTGCAGAAAATCCTTTTTTAGTTTTGAAGACTCCAAAGGTATCATATTTCCCTTAATGTACGATGATAAATCCATCGTGCTGCATTGTCATAAGAGCCTAGAGGTGATCTTGAGATAGTGAATGTTGCAGGTAAGCCTTTACAAAAGGATGTCTCTAGCAATGAGAGAATCAAATTTAATCAACCATAATCAATCCAGTCTTTCATCTTTGTTAATTCAATTTTTAAATTGATTTCAAGATGATAAATTTCGGGACTATCTTTCTTCAATAGTAATTGTGTCTTTGTTAGACACCTACTTTTTCACAGTGATCCTAGGCACTCTTGAATTCCAAGAAAATTGAGAAAAAATTATAATTCAAAAACAAAGAGCCATCGTTCCTTCTAGTTTCTTAGGTAACTATGCCAAAAGAGCGGGCATTTCCAACAAAGAGCTTCCTATATTGCTTAGATTTCCAATAGCATTGGGCAATGTTTTTTTTTAAGTTTGTATCTATATATCAAGTGTATTTCTACCAAGCACAGTTGATGTGCCATTTGGACTCACGAGATCTAAGGATTCAGAAGTGCTAGTATCTTCGAGTGTCTCACCTCCCCTAGTATGGTCAAATTGTCGCAACAACAAATTGTATTGAACCTTTGAAGGGATTTGGAAGTACTTAATGACATTAAGTGGATGTCAAAATATTGAGTTTGCCACATTATACATTTGATAACTTTAGGCTTTGGTGACTTGTGAGCATAAGAGATGGATTAAAACATCAAAGTTTCCATATCATCCAACCCATTCCAGTAGGAAAATCATTTTTAGAGCTTTCTTGCCATTCCAGTAGGAAAATCATTTTTAGAGCTTTCTTGTGGACTTTGGAAATTTCAAAAGGGGAGCTTCTTTGCATTGATCATGTTTCCAAAGTTTCAACAAAAACCTCCATCCTTTTTTACAAGAAATTACACGTTTACCTGACACTCATAGGGTCACAATGTTTTCAATTTACTTCTGTCCATTCACGCGTAAACCCCACCAGGAAAGCGGGGAAAAGTAAGGGTGCTTATTGTGCCAAGAGGCACATTCAACAGACCAGTATGTGATAGAATTATTTGGTGGGTAACAACATTAATATATGGATATGAAAGAAATTATAAAATAATAATTAAAAAAAATCTATACATGTCTAACTTAGATTTTGTTGAGGACCAAGAGGGATATTATAAAAAAATAACAATAAAAAATAATTTATACATATCAACTTAGATTTTGTCGAGGATCAATAGGAATCAACTCCTTTAAGGTACAAACCTTTCCTCAAATTTTTTCACTGTGAAAAACTCTTACACCTCTAAAAATTTGATCCCTCTAGATACTACTACTCGATAAATTTGAATTTAAAATACATATAAAATAGTCTAAGTACAACAATCAAAGGCACCCATCCAAAACATTTATAACTGCTTATTCAAATTAGATAATATAATACATCAAACTAAGGATGAGGCTTAGGCTTGTGGAAAGTGTGTGAGCAGAAAAGATCTTGGGAAGGTGAGATGCTTTCTACACATCTCTACATACCCTTATCAATACTATCTATTTACAAATCAAGTTTAGTCAAACCATGAGAGAAAAATTTAAAGACCTTGTAGATGCAACTTTTGTGGGCCGACCGTTATCATATTTAAGGCTACATAAAAGGTAGTTTTTAAACCCTAATCCACAGTCTTTCACAACAAAATAAAGAAAAATCACCTAAAGATTTGTAGACCAATACAAGGTATTAAAACCTAACCCATTGTATAATCCTCTACGCTTGAAACGACTACTTAAAGATGCAATCTTTAGAGGGCTCTTGTCGCTTTTTCTGTTGGAAAATCTGCAGGGCTTGAGCATACCATCCATCTTTGTTGCTCCACCTTTGAAATAATGATAAGCTTTGACTTCACCATGAGAAGAGATAATCCATAAAAAAAAATTGAGTGGACGAGCTCATCCTCATGGTGAAGTGAGAGCTGGAATTATAATTAATTCCCCTATTTTACAATTTAGGTCTTCTGATATTCCAATTGTGCCTTTTATTATGTTACCTAATGTCCCTCCAATATATAATTGCTTTTCCACAATGATTATCTCACCCATCTCAAAATATGAAGAGGAGTCATTTAAAGTTCTGAGAGGGTGGTGTTGTGGTTGAGATGTGTAGTGCGAATGAGGGGAGAGAAGTATCGAAGTATCTATAAAATGAAGAGGCGTTGAAAGTGTCGAGAGGGTGGTGTATGGGTGAGAAGTGCAGTGGGAATGAGGGGATAGAAGTAGCAAAGTCAATATACTAATGGTGGGTGTCTCATGTGCGACGATGAGATATTTTTTTCCTGTCATGAATGGACTTCCACATTTGTTTTGGCTTAGAAAGTGTCAATAGAGTGTTGTTGTGGTTAAGAAGTGCAGTGAGGAGCAAGGATAAAAATTGAACCCTTCACAACATGAACCTTCAATCCTTTTTTATTCATCCTTTTTGACAAAAAAACCTTCAATCAAATCATTGTGATTTTTCATCTTGTAAACATTCTTACTTTGTTTAGTTGATTTACTTTGTTTGGATCTTGAGTTGCTCAATTGACATGAGTACATCATCGGAAAGTAAAGATCCAAAAGAAAATGCCTCATATCTCTCTTTCCCCATAGCCAAGAGAAAGTACATCAGTGTGATAATGCTTTGCAAATATTTTGAGAATGCCCCATAACTCTTTTACCCCTGCCTCATCCAAGCCCAAAATCAAGGAGACACATATGTTGTAGCATTAATTTTTTTGTCTTGTTTTTTGATGTGGATCTTTGTGCCTTCTTGATGAGTGTATAGAAATGAAGTATCTAGTTTTTAATTTAGTATACATCTTCCTCTATCATGGTTTATGCCTTTTGTAAGGTTTTCTTATCTTCTAATGGTTTTTAGAATTCTTAAATTGATTTGAAACTGTTGTTTGTTTGTTTGTTGAGAACCCTAACAAGAGTCTAATGTTCAAGTGTGATGTGCTTTATATTAGCAATATGTTCTTAGGAATCTGTGTGATATGTTAGTTTTTAGTTTAAATGTTGAGATTTTTTTCTTTAAATTTTAAATCTTCTATTTTAACTTGTAGATTTAATATTTGTATAGACATTTTCCCTACTTTGGAATTTCTTGAGTTTTGTTACCATGATTTTTTTTTTTTTAATAAAATAAAAGTGGTGGTTACATTTTTCTCATGTTAAGCATTTTATTTTTTTAATAATAAATTTCGATATTTAGAGAACAATTTTTTATTTTTTAATTAAATAAAAGTGATGGCTACATTTTTCTCATGTTCTATTCAATACACACTAGTATTTTATTTTTTTAATAATAAATTTTGATATTTAGAGAACAAATTTTCCTCCAAAATTCTGCATTTTAACAACTGCATTTGTTGTTTTATTTGTATTCACTTTTTTAGGATCCTATGTAAAGTCACTTAATTTAATTAACATCTTTAAACTTTGTAATATTTCTCTACTAAAAATAAATTTGATCAAAAATGTAATATTTTCTTTTAACACATTTTTTTTATGAAGTGTATTTTTAATTTATTGTTTTTAATTGAAATGTAAATTATTTGAAACTTTTCATCATGTTCCAATTGAAATGTAAATTATTTTGAAAACTTTTCAGGCAATTACTGCATAATTATATACCCTTCTCACTAAAATTAAGACCTACCCTTCAAATTTAATCACTACTGCATGCCATTAATAACCGGTTACCAAATTTCTTTAAAGCCCGGCCTGGATTCGGCAGATAAAGACAAATCTCTGATGCAGCAGTCCGTACAGGATTAACCTGTCGATACAGGGTATCAATTTATCAGACTCTAACTCCATCTTTATTTCACATCCTTTGGGATTAGTAAAACTAAAGTAGTAAGTATGATTGTGAGCGAAGGATTCGATCTACCTGCCAATGAATTGACACAACAATCTAGTCACAGGTACAAGTTGTTTGGCTACGAAGTTTGGTATTTTATATTTGCCAATTTTTGTTTGTCTACCGTTTCAACTCTACTATCCATGGCATAGTTTTTGCTTAGGTGTTAAATTTTTTTTATTACACCATCAAATTTGTTGTGCATAGCATAACATCTGCATGGATGAAAAGGAAGATGTGAAAATTCGTCGATCCTAAAATTTATTTATTACACCATCAAATTTGTTGTGCACAGGATAATATTTGTTTGAGTTGTTTCTCAGCTGGAAAGGAAGATGTGAAAATTCGCCGATCCAACTGAGAAGGGTGTTTGGTGGAATGACAATACCAAGTGGGTGATCTATTCTCGAGGCGGTGCAAGAAAAATTCTGTGAGAAAGAAGAATGGCGACTAAGCCATTATATTGGGCTCAATACAGACAACTCATAATATATATTTCAATGTTATAATGCAATATCAGTATGTACTACAGTAGATTGCATAGCTTTAGAATTTGGAATATACTGCATTTGTCATCTCTGATACTTGTTAGAACTAAATTGATATGCATTTTATGCAGTGTAGCTTTTGGGCCAGAAGAGGCTTCATTGAATATGCCCTCCTCCTTCGTGTCCAGAGAGGGATAAGTGCTCTTACAGTTTAGGCAGCGAGATGTGCTTCTTTACCTTATCCACATAAAAAACTGTTTCTATATATAAACATTACATGACCATATAATTGTATTCTGGTTCAATACTTGAATGATGCATTCAGAGGGTAATAACTATAGTTTCTTTCTTCCCAACGCAAATGGAAAAGAGAGAGAAAAGAAAGAGCTGCCAAGGAATGTTAAATTATTCTTAAAAATTTCTTACAGCGGACAAAATTGTTCTCTGCAATGTTCTGTAGAATGTTTTCGTCCTTATACAACCATGGCCAGGCGAAAATCAGTTAAAATCGCTATCTGGTGTGTAAAATGTCCTAAAACATCCCTGGCTAGGCCAAAGACAGTTTTTTCATATCCTCCATTAACATCCTGTAATCACCTGCATATATTTTCTTTATTTTTATAACATATATAAGCTATATCCCTATGAGTTTCTTATTTGATTATGAGTGGGAGAAGTTCAGGCCTGGAACGTAAATCCTTATTTTGGCACCCGGATTCACAGGGTGGCTTGAGAGGTTGGCAAAAGTCACTTATTAATTGTTAATCATTACAATTCACTATGTACAATCAATTTTTTAATCATTACAATTCACTACTCACAGTTTCGCTCAGTCCTAGTGATCCAGCTTCTCTCCAAAAATGACCTCACCCTCAGGGGGTGAATATTGTCTCTACAAACGTTGTTCTCTGGCCAGTGCTTATAGTTTGCGTTTTTCATTCTAATGGATTAGCACAACTTAAATAAACCCCTTAATTACTCATAAATAGAATCATGAGATAGAAACCAGGGAATCACTGGTAGATGAAATCAGTCCTGAAAAGTGTGCCAAAAATCATTGAACCCAGGACTGATCTTACTCAGTGGAATTCTCAGCTAAAATGATGTTTTATATTTAAAACTTAGAATTTAAGCATACTATGAAATTATATAATTAGCACGACTACTGTGTAAAATAATTCTTACTGTTCTCTCATGTTGTGTATGTAGGTGTTGGGATACTTTTCTGATTGTTTTGTTGGGTTACTTGGCATTGATGTACCTATTTGATCTTGGATTTAGTGATGCACCCAGAGGAGGCCTTCTCATTGTAGACACTATTGTCGATGCATTTATATTTTCCATTGATAAATTCTGACCTTTTTTGTGGCCTACTATGACGATTGGCCGAGACTTTTCTGATCGTAGATGGGATAGATTCACTACCCAAAAATAAGCATTCTCCTTTAAATGTCATCCTCAGGTGACTGTTACCTTAAAGCTGAGGCAATGATAGGGTAAAGATATAATGCTCAGGTATGAACTCTCAAATATCAATTAGAGTACAATGACCATCTAATTTGGGCCTAATATGATTTTTGAGGTTGTATATTTAGAGTTCTAATAATTGATTCATTATTTTAGTTTCCTATTTGTGTGAACTCTACATATACATCTGGATCATTTTTATAAATGTACATTTTTAAGATTCACAACTTAGTCACATTAAATCTGGTTGATATTGATTCAAGTTAATATCATTGTTTAAAGTATTATCAAAATTTAATAACCATTATCATTTTACATTATCTAAGTAAGTGAGTGTCATTGTTGTTGAATATGGGTCAAATCACGAAGGTGGGTTACACTTTCGTGACAATCGGGTCTCCAAAATTCCGAAAAACATTTTTTCGGCCGAACTTATAATATTTTTCGGCCGAAAGATATTATTTTCGGCCGAACTATTTTTCGGCCGAAAACATA
>SNQJ01S0045425.1:140616-161775 GCA_010110895.2 Picea sitchensis | reverse complement strand
TTTAATTAGTTGGTGATGGTCTTTATCAACCACTTGAAATTTCCCATTCGTTATGATGTTGGCCTCAAACTTTTGTCGACTTTATGCCAGGACACCGCTACTCATATCTTGGATCATATCCAGGAGTGGCGTAGATGGAGGCAGTTGCTTAAGACCCCTATACCCTTGACCTTTCTCCTAGAATGGTTCGTAAAGTCTTTTCACCCTCCTATCTTGAAGGATGTTTCTACCTCTGGGGTATCCAATGAAGAAGAAGCTATCTTTAGAGCCCAACAGTTAGATTTAATATATGCTCAGTCTGGGATGTTATATCACCTTCTTCCAGAAGCACCGCGTTCAAATTACAATCCTATGAAAACACCCGGACCTCATGTCGATGAAATTGTAGGGTCCACCAATGTAAAGTATGTAGACTCGGTGACAAAGTCTTTATGAGGACCAACTTCATCTATATCCTCCAAACCCACCTAGTTGGCGGATGTACATTCCGTGCAATCGTCGAAAAACCCAAATGGTGACCAACAAATAGATGGGAATAAAAGGAAAGGTCGAAACAATCGTAAGGATGGGAAAAATTGTAACAAACACAAGGACAAAGATAATAATGGGAAGCATAATGATAATGATGGAGAGGGAAAGAAAGAGAATCTTAAGGTGAAGTTTCCTTGTAAACTTTGTACCGATGACCACCTTACACATTTATGCCCCAAACTCGCAGGGGCTGCGAGGATTTTGAATCTACCACCCGCTATGATGACAAATCCATTCCCACATAACCAACACTTAGCCTCGAGCTCTGCAAATTCCATAAATGCGGCCAGTGGGAGTCAAAACCCACCACTGCAAGATGGCGATCATGTATGTATCAACATGGTCAATGAAAAAATTGATATAGCCACCCGCTCTCGAGATTATAGCTCTTCGCAAGCTAACTCTGGTTTAGAAGCTCCCCCTCCTCCTCTAGAGAAGAACTTACAGATTGTGAAACCAGTTACACCGCCTCGTATTCCGAAAGGAGTACTTAAGCGCTCTACCCACAATCCTAATGCTAGATTCGCCCATAACTACTCTATTGTTGAGGACCTGGGCCAAACCCCTTGTGCGATGTCGACTTTGGAGGTACTCCAAATGTGTCCCTCATAGAGGAATGCCTTACTCTCTTCCTTAGGAGCTCTTGAACCTAGTGGCTCAAAATTTATCAAGTTTGATGTCACGGATGTGAAGCTTCACTTACCTTACCATCTGGATTTCCAAATCCATGTGGAGTATTCCAAGTATACCATTAAACGTGTGGTTGTTGATGAAGGTGTTGCCACCTGCATGATGTCCCTAGTCTGTTGGAAAGATCTTGATTCTACGACCCTTTACAAGTCATCGAACATGTTGATTTCATTTGGCAATCATTCCTTTCACCCTCACGGTATTCTCCCTACCTTTCTGGTCTAGTTAGGTGGGAAGACGATAGAGGTGGAGGTAGAGGTAGTTGATTCCCCTCTTGATTATAACCTATTACTAGGTCGCAATTGGACCTATGCTATGGTCTTCGTCCTATCGTTTGTCTTCCCTATGCTTTGTTTTCCTCAGCAAGGGAAGATCATGACCATCGACCAGTTATCCTTTAGGTACTCTAGTCCTAATGCATTTGTTGGACCGTCGATCCCTATGATCGAAAATTCTCAGCTGGAAACTAAGAATATCGGTGTCAGAATGTATTCTTCCCTCATGGGTGCTTTTTACTTCTCGGCACTGATTCACCACATTTATGCCATGTCTAGTAGGCCTACTTCAACAAGGAGGTCCATTCCTTTCTGCACTTCCTATCTTAGCGATCCATGGACTCTACCTTATCCAATTTCGTCATGTGAAGGTCAGTCCCATGATGGCATAGCTATTCCACTATTGACAACAGAGATTCCGTATCAATTTTTTCTTGACTCTTCCGTCGATCCCGATCCTGTTACCTCGCAGATGGATGAAGAGGATCTTGTTCTTAGGCCTATATGGGCCACCTCGTTGTCTTGTTCGCATGATTTCTTAGATGAGAATTTTCCTTTGGATGAATCCATCCTCACAGACATGAATGGTTCTAAGAGACCTTGGGATGATATGCATCATCGATCTTATTTTCTTCCAAGTCTTGAAAGAATCAAGCAAGATGAATTTCGGTCTAGATTGAGTGATATAGTTGGTCACGCTGTAGTTCCACTTGATATGCATGACATTTATGCTGAAGGAAACATGGCAAGTATTTCTCCTACCATCATGATCGTTATCTCTCGTACCCCTGGAAAAATTGAAAACGTAAATATAGGTGCAGATTGTTCGCCAGAAGAAATTCTGATCTACATCGAACTCTTCAAAGAATTTTGAGATGTATTTGCTTGGTCATATGAAGAGATGCCAGGGATCAAACCTCATATTTTACAACATGATATTAGAACTTATCTGGATGCTAAACCTATTCAACAACGTCTTAGAGTTGTAAATCATAGGAAGGCCCCTACTATTAAGGAAGAGGTGGAGAAGCTACTTAATGTTTGCTTCATCTACTCGGTTCCTTTGACTGAATGGGTATCCAACCCCATTCTTGTGAATAAAAAGCAAGGAACCATCCGTATGTGTATGGAATTTCATGACCTGAACAAGGCTTGTCCTAAAGATAACTTCCCCACGCCTTTCATTGATCAGATTCTCGATGAGTGTGTGGGAAGAGAGATATTTTCTTTTATGGATGGATTTTCAGGATATAACCAAATCTAGATCAAACCTGAGGACCAATACAAGATGACATTTATATTTCCTTGGGGTAATTTTGCATATCGGAAAATGCCTTTCAGCCTTAAAAATGTCGGAGCAACCTTCCAACGAGACATGACTTTCTCTCTTCACGATGCCAAGCACACAGTCAAAGCCTACCTTGATGATATTGCTTCTCCCTCTCGCAAGAGAGTGGATCATGTTATGCACCTTCGGCTTGTTTTTGAAAGATGTCATTACTATAGAATCCGGTTAAACCCTCACAAATGCATCTTTTGCGTTAAGTCTGGTCGTCTCTTAGGATTTTTAGTTTCCGATACCGGGATCATGGTAGATCCTCTTAAGGTTGAGGAAATACTTTAGTTTCCTCCCCCGCGCACGATTAGAAAACTTCAAGGTTTACAGGGGAAATCTAACTTTCTACGTCGGTTCATAGTGAATTATGCCAATATCACTACGGGTTTCATGCACCTCTTGAAGAAATACACCCCTTTTATCTGGGATGAGAGAGCCCATGATTCTTTCGATGCTTTGAAGAAAGCCTTAGTATTGGCCTCTCTACTGAAGTCTCCTTATTACAATAGAGATTGCTTGCTTTATATCTCCGCATCTGAAGAGACGATTGGTATGGTTCTAGTTCAGGAGGATGATGAGCTCCATGAGCACGTCATCTAATATCTCAGTTGAAATTTAGTTGGTCCTGAGGTTAATTACTCTCACGTTTAAAAGCTAGCTTTGGATGTCGTTCACGCAGTCCAACGCTTACGTCACTATATATTACTTTGCAAGAATACAATGGTTGTCGATATCAATTCATTTCAGTACGTCCTTACTAGGTGTATCATAGGGGGGAAATATAATAAATGGATTGTCATCTTACAAGAGTTTGATCTTGACTTTGCTTCAGCCAAGTCCAAGAAATTGCTAGTTTTTGCAGAGTTAATATCCAATTTTCCATGGTTAGACGAGGATGTTATCCATGTTGATTCATTTGCAGACGAACACATTTTCCTTGTCTTGTCGTTCCATCTCTGGTATGGAGACATTGTTTTATATCTTCAAACCTTGAAGTTCACTCAACATATCTCGCGCGATGATTGACGTTGTATTAGATACCAAGCCAAAATGTATACCATCGTCGGTGACACTTTGTATCATCAAGGAATAGATGATATCTTGCACCGTTTCTTGACTCACAAGGAGGCTGATTCGGTCCTNTATTTAAAGATTGTATATAAGAGGTTAAGAAGTGTCACCCCTGCCAGGTGTTCACTCATAAAATACGCTCGCATCCAACCCCTCTTCACCCAATCATTACCGTGGTCGTTGAATACTTTACTAAGTGGGATGAAGTCATGCCTACCATAAAATATGATGGGAAGACTACAACCTTCTTCATGTTCAACCAAATTATCGCCTGGTTCAGTATCCCGAGTGAGATTGTCACTGATCATGGAAGTCACTTTCAGAATGAAATGATGGTAGAACTAGCATCTAAGCTAGGGTTTAGACATGTTCATCCTTCTCTTTATTACCCCCAGGAAAATGGGAAAGTAGAGGCCATCAACAAGTCTCTCAAGACCATTTTGCAAAAAATTGTCAGTCGGAATAATTCCAATTGGCACATCATGCTATATCTTGTTCTTTGGGCATACTGAACCTCATTTAAGAGTACCACCGGTTTTTCCCCTTTCTAGTTAGTGCACGATGTGGAGTTGATCCTTCTTGTTGAATGTGAAATCTCGTCTCTCAAGTTGCCATTCGAGCTCCTACCTGACACTTCAGATTTAGAGCAACGCCTTGTGCACTTAGAGAGTCTTGACGAGCATCGTCGAGACGCCTTTATGGACATTGAGGAGAATAAGAAACATGTCAAGTTTTAGTATGAAAAGTTTGTCTGTCCCCGATTGTATGTTGAGGGTGACTTGGTCCTCTTGTATGATCAAGCCAAGAAATCGCTAGGGGCAAGAAAGTTTAAACCCATGTGGCATAGTCCTTACATCGTGCGACGTGTCTTAGAAAAAGGAGCCTATGAATTAGAAGATTATGAAGGGAATAAGTTGTCCAAGCCCAGAAATGGGCTCTACTTGAAAAGGTACTATGCTTGAGCCCTAGGCTTGGGTGGAACTCTGTGTATAATAATGTAAATTTAGTGTATATACATCTTTGTTCTCCTTTTATTTTATCTTTGAATTTCTTATCGAGTTTTCCCTTTGTTGGCAGATGTCAACGGAGTCTTCGGTATACCTAGGATTCGCATATGGAGCCAGTCGTCATACACAAAACTTGGCTTCCGCCTCTTGGGTGGTTTACTCACCCGAGGGTCTACTGGTGTCTCAAGTGGCATATGCCTAGGGCCATCCATGAATAATGTGGTTGAATATAACACCGTCATATAAATTTTGCGCGATGCTATCTCACATGGTATTCTCTCCTTAGAAGTTCACCTGGATTCCCATTTAGTAGTATGTCATTTGAACGGTCGTTACCGTGTGAATGATCCTACTTTACTCCGTCGATTCCTACGGGTACGTCTTTTAGAACGACAATTTGATTTTATTACATATTATCATGTTCCTAGGAATTCTAATTATGTATATGATGCCTATGCTAATTACATCTTAGATTGGCATTTGTCACATTAATAAAGAAAATAAAACCATCACATCAATGTACACATTGTAAGATATAAGTAAAGTCGAAGATCCCTTTTTATATATTTCAAAATATGGTGTTTATATTACAAAATTGGGGCTAAAACCCTCAATACACATATACAACCGATATACATATCCCACGACACCTATGCCTGTGGCATCAGGTGTGTGTCATGGTAGCAAACCACAGTGTTTGCGAGATGACGGAAGAGTCATACCCATGCTCTAGGTACACCAACTACCTGTTGTTTCATGGCTTCAGGTAGATCCTCTACCTGTACCATTGGAATCCTCTGTGTCAAACGAGATAGGTTGCCCTTCACGTTTTGTAGAAATCTCTCCACTTCTCCTCCCATCGCCTCATCTCCCTAATTCCTCCATCTATGTCGAGGGAGTCTCTATGGCCGTCGCGGACCCACGTCTGCGATTACACAAATGTCTCGTTAGTATGTAAGCACCATCCAAAAAAAAATATTTTTGTTCCTTAATTACAAAAATACAAAAAAATTGAAATATTTAAAAAACAATTCACCTATGTTACCGTAGGCGGCCCCTAGTGGAAGTGGCATATATGTATATCCTCTGAAATCGATCCCGACATAGGGATAGTCATCCATAGAAATGACTTGATTCTACCACTAGAAGAAAAAATCATCATTGTAGGGTGTTGACACCCTACCTCCCCCCTGCCGTCTCATGACCTTGATCCACCGTGCCATAGCTGGATCACGTGATCCTCTAGGAAGGATATCCACTCTAGGTCCCAGACCTGGAACCCACTCGAAAAAGAAGATGCAAAGAATAGAAGCAAACCCAAAGTTTCTCTTACTCCCCTGCTTGCACTATGTCAACTGACCTTTCATATTGGTTAGTAGTGAGGTACACCAGTTATAGACAGTGGGTCTTACATAGTCTACTACGTAAAACATGAGTGGTGTCAATGCCTAGTGCAATGAAGCCGAACCAATAATCCTGGTCAATACAAGCATGATGATCTTCAGGATGAGGTTATTTATTGCCCAGATAGGGACCTAACTTCCCACCTTGGGAGTCCCCGCTACACAATGCACATCGATATACTCCTCGATCTTCATCCCACTCCCTGCTCCGCATGACTTGAGGTTTACAATCTCTCCTCGGTGTTATAGATCAATCAAGAAGTATATGTCCTCTGCTTCGATCCTTAATGGTTTTCCATCGAGGATAAAGCTTTTTCTATCAGGATCCCAGTAACATATCCAAGAACCTCACTTGGGCCCTCATTCCTTTGAGAGCCCAAAACTTATACAAGCTAGATCTTTTTAGAGACGCTTGAGCCACTAGATCTTGATCCACAGCTGCATGTACCTCTTCATGCTCTCGCTCTCTCCATTCAAGGACCACTCTGCAAAAGACAAACCAAATTTTGAGTTAGAACCCTTCTTTTTGGCCATTTGTGTACCTGTACGCACCTTCCCTTGCATACAGTCACGTGTAGGGCTTAATACATGCTCCTTGTGGTTCATACAATAGCGTATACCTCATTGTATACACGACCTAAACAAATCCAACCCCCGTACATCGAAATTCCTAATTTACTCCCTCAAAAACAAAAAAAATGAAACCTAATTCAAAAATATAATCCATTGAATTTTAAGAGGATGAGATGTAGATTTACCTGATCTAGACGGTTCGTGATTTTGTCGCCTGATGCTTCCGCAATCGCCATTTGAATCTTGGAGGTATTTTTGGTCCAAATTGCACTATTTGGGTAAAAATCAAAATGATACAATATTTTTTTTATTTTATTACTATTTATAAGCTATTTTTACCCACTTTATATAGTTTCATGCAATTTTTTCACATAATGGACCAATACAAAGTGATTTTGAGTTGGCTTTTGTAGTTTTGACCCAAATTTCTTGCGGATTTTAGCGTTATGATTGGCTATTACTCACCTCGGGTAGGTATTTTCATAACCTAGCATATAGGATAGGTATCTAATCCATCATGCATTTTTTCATTATCCTTCGAATACCACTTTTTACGCATTAGGTACGAACCCATTTATTGCGACACATAACCTTTCGTCTTCTATAAGTAGTGTCGCTAAAAAATGGTAGAGACTTACCAAACATGGGTGCCCTAGTTAGATTCTTTTTCTCATTTGGTGCCCATGTCGAGTTTTTCCTTAGGACCGGGAGTCCATTATAACCTGATACATGACTTTGTGATGAACCTCATTTCTCACTCATGCACATGTGGCCTTATTCCCCACGGACTCCCAAAAACGAGTCTTAGTTAAGCTCTATTCTAACTAGTCTAAAAAACCAAAAATATTGTCGAGTGATTTGTCCCTTTCACACTAGTTAAATTGGATTTGAAAGGTCATGAGTCTTAGTTAATCTCTTTTCCGACTCATTACCAAAAATAGAAAAGATCGCTGAGTGAACTTGCCTTTCTCACACTCGTAAATTGGATTTGAAAAGACGTCTATTTGGCACAAGTTTACCCCTTTTTCATACCAAATAGACTAATGGACATAAAAAAGGACATTTTTTGGCATTAAGTTTTGATTGCATTTCATGCCCTCGCTTGTAGTATTGAGCCTTTATCCGGTTCTCGCTTTGCATTATAAAACCATTGCATAAGTAGTCTTTACATCCTCAACCAAGCAGAGCCGTGCTTATATCCTTCGCAATTTGACACCCTATATCCTGGAGGAAACATCACCCTGAGTGTCCATCTCTCGCATGCATTTCCTTGCATTGAGCATAGGTACGTTCAACTGTTGGAACTAGTTTTGCTTACTTGCAACACTCGTTTCCTCCCCTGCATCATAGCATTCATTTGTTATGAAAAAACAAAAAAAATAAAGGCAGGAGGGGAGTACTATATTATATTTGGTAGTAGTCATGTCACCTTTGAACAAAGCACAAAGTTATTGAGTCCTCGCGTCATCATAATTTTCGGTTTAGCATGGCCTTTGGAAGCTGATATTGTTACAGATTTTTCTCTACTGAATGGTGACTCTTCCAGTGCCCATAGAGAACATTATCGATGCCTCCTACATTTGATAGTTATATCATTGGGTCCATGTTGTCGTAGTCTACCATATGGCTCATGCTCTTTTTCAAAGGAAGTCTATCAGCCTGTGTCGGCCACTCCTCAGAAATACTGACTTTGCATATCGTCCATACCCTCAGTTTGTCTCATAATCACATGATACTATGGTGTTATCATACACTTTGGCCCTACTTTCATCATGGGTAGGTCACCTTGAACCCAAAATATGACATTTCATCATTGGTCATTGAGTAGGTGGTTTCCCTTGTGTTCGATGACAAGACATCTATTCACACTTTGGGATTTGTGTAGTGTGTTGGATTCCATTAGCCTTATTGGTGGTTTCCTCACCTTTGTCAGCAGTTTTCATCATTGGTTGTTGTTCAAAGGGTGTTTTTCGTGTACCAGTTGCATTTGGTACATGTTAAAGATGCACAGTCTCATTGGTTTATGAACATGTTCTTCATCCGATCTCCACCAAATTATGAAGGTCCTGCTTTGTTCCTCGTACTGACTAATTAGAGATGCCTTAATTCTCTCCTTTAAATGAGTCTCCTTCCATCGACTTCAGATCATTTATTCTGGATATGGGACCTAGAGTTGTATGAGTACCTTGAGGCTTGCAGTCATTAGTGCCAGGCTCTCTCACCATTGACAGATTGGAATACATCAATGTATCATGATCAATGGATTCCTCAAGTGTTCGACACCGACTCCTTTATTCACACTTGTAGGAATGTCCTCGGTGCCTTCATACCTACTTTTATTATTGGTAGGTTGTCTCGTGTTTGTTAACGGTATACCTCAATGACCGGTAATCAAACCATGTCTCATTATGTTTGACCTCAACTCCTTTATCCGCATGATGTAGACTTGCACCCTTGGCAGATAGTGTAGAAGACTTGAAGACATCTCTATGTGGCTGCAACTTTCCTGAGTTGTTCCTTCATTTTCATTCGACCAGTACCTATATGACTTCAGTGATCATGGGAGATGAAGATTATACTCCATGGTATACAGATATATTCAGATTGGTTTTGAGACTGGTTTCACTGAGCCTTGTTCATGAATATGACAAATTTTGGCATGTAACCGCATTTGTATTTTCCTATTCATGGCCACAGACACTTATTTGGTATATTTTCCACATGGATCTACATTGTATTCTTGGAATCCATGTATGTAAAGTCAGTACATAATGTAATGAGAAATTGATTTCGTCCAGCTGGTTCTCTACCACTCTACTCTTGGGTTATTTATAATGTATTTTGGCCATTGCAGATACTCCTCTGATCTCACACATTAGGGGGCATCTGTTATAGCAAGATTTTCCTCACCATTACTATATTTCACAGAGGGCATTTTTCCATTTCCCTATGTAGACTTGTCATCCATTTTTGATGAATCCAGAGCCAAAAATACATATTTTTCCACATATATGTTCCCTATCTGCTATACATCATGCGTATACACAGGATGCTCCACTACAGTCCGCGTACATCGAGATTTTTTCTAGAAAATACAAAAATGGAGTCGGGTTTTCATGTCACGATAGGAGATCTCTGATCCTTGGCCTTCCACATACTGGAAATGTTCTGACTTGGCCCTTCAGTTGCATTCTGAAGACTATAAAAGCACAATTATGAGCTATGGAAAAGAGGAGAAAACATTCAAATTTGAGAGAAATTTTACTTTGGAGAAATTACTTCATATTGAGTCTGCATCCCTTTATCCCTCAAGTCTGAACACCATGTTCAGCCCCCAATATATTTCCCTATTGTTAAGAGAACCTCATTGTCTCTTTCCTATTATCTTGCCTTTGGTGGAGGATTGAAGTGGTGGAGACCTAGTTGGAAGGAACTTGGTTTTTTGGTTTTGAACTGTGTCGACACGAAAGTCTATAATGTTTTCTCCTTTGCTGATCATTTATTAATAGAAATACTCCTTTCTCGTCTTATTGATATCGCAAAAATATATGATTATTATCCATGGGCATGTTTGCAATGTTTATTAATGGATTATTTTATCTGATGTGCTAACCCCTTTTACATTATCACTATATACTTTCTCTACTTGTTTGTTAAGAACTTGTTGAAGGCACAAAGCTTTGGGTCAAAGTGCTCAATGGTGGAACATCATCGAACGTTGGATTGAGGTAGGCCTCTTTCTTATCTTGCACATTAGTTTGTATAGCATATGTTGGAATCGACTCAATTTCTACAGTCATACATGTATGTTGTGGTTTATCCTTGGCCATAGAAAGTTTTTCCCTCGTAAAATTCTATTCGTTAACTTTCATTTTATTTGTGTCAAGAGAACAAAACTTTGATTATCCAGAACCCTGTCCATGATTGCGTTTTCTTTTAACTTCAAGTTGTAGGTTTAATTAATTATGAAAAAAGTATCGTAACCCTATTTGTGATCCGAAACGAGTAACTTTGTAGATCATGGTTTATATTATGCATTCTTTAAAGTTCCATTTATACCATATACATTGTGGTTTAATAATTTTTAATCGTTTGATACATTCTGATCAATTAATTATTCTATTTCGGTTACAAGACTAATGATGGGCCCATGTTTCCATTGCGATTGTACCCACCATTCAATTCAAATCCCACTCCCCCTTCAGGCTATGGACCATTCGCTCAACACCACTGATGGAGAAAGAAACACCCTACGCCAACCTCAAGCTAAGTATACTCCTTAATAATACATTTCATGGTTTCTTTCTTAATGTTGCTTGCTCTTTCATATTTAATTTTCAATGTTTACTAGTTCTCAAAAATAATTGTGTTTCTATTAATTCTTTGATTATTCATAATCCTATTTTCTAATTCCCGATATCCCTTGTAGGACATGGATCTTTCGCGTTCAACAGATACAGATATCGTCTGACTCGAAAAAGGTATTCGAGTTCCAATTTCCAGTGTTTTAATTGTTGGAGGATTTGGGTTCGGTTAAGTGGTACTGGGTTCTAAAAGAAATATATACCAAAAGCCTCTGGCTATAAAAATCATTCATTATCTTAAGAAGGAATGTACAAACTTTCCTACAATTCAAATGAATAATGTTATATGGTGAGCAGACTCTGTATTATGTGGTATACATAACTGTAAATTTGTGTCTTTGTTACATTCCTATCAATAGAAGCCTTGTTGAAATCATAGGTGATCCAATATCCAAATATTTCTATATATTAGATGCATGTGTAGTTCTAAACTCTATATAGGAAGAAACATATATGTATATTCTAATTTTGGTATCTATTCCAAACTTCATTTGTGTTTGTATAAATTTAAAATATTCTTTAAGAAAATATNAGAGAGAGAGAGAGAGATGGACATGGTATAGGATTTCTCTTATCATGGTGATACCTTTTTCCTGTTAGATTTATTACAGCATGTAAAATACATATATGCATTCATGTATATCTGTACTTATGTTATTGACTTGTAGCAATCTGAAATAAATCCTTATGCAGCTTTATACTTGAGTCTACATTCATACTTATACAAAATATTTATAATATCAACAACAGAATCAAACTGATATTTGTTTCCTATTGCGGATTCAGAGGGTACATCATTTGAATAATAAACTTTTACACATTCATCAACAACTATCACACACAGTAGTTTTTCTTAGCTCTACTCACTGGATAAATTCAAAACTGTAAAAGAAAACTTGTTTCACAGTTTGTTTCATTTTATCAGCCATTAACCAATAAAAAAAATTCAACAAGGGATAAGTAGATGTACATATTTGAACAAAGTGTTGGGACAACAAATGGAACAAACAAGTTCCACCCAACCATAGAACAAAACAACCAATATACTTGCTTCATTCACCCCCTAGCCTGACCATGAATCCATGAGGGCGAACCCTAAAGCTCCTCTTTTTCTATAGTCCTTTTCAGATCATAAATTCTCCTTGCCTCACCCTAAGAACATTGCTCAATAACAACAAGTGATATCATTTCCCCAACATACTAGGCAGTGTCCTGCCTCCTCACATATTCTCTCTATGCAAAAAAAGCTTGTGCCTAGGTCTTTCCCCTGATTTTCAGAGGCTGCCAATGGCCAAATTCCTCATTTTCCACTTGTAAAATTCACCCCTGAGGTAGTTCAATCCTGTTCCCCACTCATGGAGTCATGGTCAGCTTATTTCAACCTAGTTGTTCCATTTGTCCCTCAACAATTAATATAAAAAATATTTTTCTCTTACAAGTGTCATAGTCAAAGAGTTGGTTGGGTAAATCAAATATTTTCCCAACAGTCACAATAATTAATTACAATTAACCAAATTCCAAATTTGGAATTTCCATAAATGGAAATAATTTTCCAAATTTGAATTTGCCAAAAACAAAAATAAATTTCTAAGTGCATGTAGACTTTAATAACAATTTAGTTTTTGGGGGATATTACATCCTTTCCCCCTTCAGTACAACACTGTATTGAGTGTTCGTTCCTTTCTCAGAATAGGCTTGGATAGGATTTCCACAAATCTTCCTCCAATTCCCAAGTGGCGTCCTCAGGAAAGTGCTTCCATTGCACTTTTACTTGGGTGACGACTCTGTTCCGTAGTACTTTTTCTCTCCTGTCCAGAATGCACATAGTTTTCGCTTGGAAATTTCCTT
The DNA here is from genome assembly GCA_010110895.2 of Picea sitchensis. Lineage (NCBI taxonomy): Eukaryota > Viridiplantae > Streptophyta > Pinopsida > Pinales > Pinaceae > Picea > Picea sitchensis. Next base: position 148,677 of record SNQJ01S0045425.1, on the reverse strand, counting down.
CTAGTTCCACCTACACCATGTTCCAATCAATCATGTGAGTAGGATCATGAACATATTTTTTTGACAAAGAAACATGAAACGCATTATGAATTTTCAGATTTGCAGGTTGTGCAAGTTGATATGCCACGGGTCCAATTCGAGCTAAGATCTCGAAAGGGCCACAAAACTTGGGTGCCAACTTGGAACAATTTCCTAGTTTTAATGAACTTCTTCTTTCTTTGACTTTTAAATACACTTGATCTCCAACTTGAAATTCCTGGTGTCTTCTTTTCAGGTCCGCGTAACGTTTATGTCTATCCCGTGCCACCTTTAAATTATGTTGTACTTTTCTTACCGTATTCTCCATTTCTTGGAGAATTTTTTGTCCCACCATAAGTCTTCCTACTGGGTTATCCCATCTAATCAGATTTGTACACTTTCTGTTGTACAATACTTCAATGGGGCTCGTCTTAGCTGATGTCTGGTAACCATTATTGTATGCAAATTCCACCAAGTGCAGGTAATCTTTCCACTTATTTGGTTTCTTCCTTATGTACATTCGTAGCATATATTCCACAATTTGGTTCGTACGTTTAGTATGCCCATCCATTTGTGGATGGTAGGTTGTGCTGAAATTCAAGTTAGTATTCAACCTTGCAAACAATTCTTTCCAAAATGTAGATGTAAATTTCACGTCTCTATCTGAAATCACCATTTTAGGAATACCATTCAATCTAAAAAATTCCTTCATGAATATTTCAGCAATGTTAATAGATTTATAAGTATATTTTACAGGAATAAAATGTGCAAACATGCTAAGATTATCAATTACTACCATAATCGAATCATTCTGTTTTTGAGTTCTAGGCAAACCTATGATAAAATCTAGTGATATAGTCTCCCATTTCCATTCTGGTACAGGTAGAGGGTGCAACAGACCGGCTGGGTGTTGGTGTTCATCCTTCACCTATTGGAAATATACACACTTAGACAAGTATTATGTTGTCTCGCCTTTCATATTAGGCCAATAAAATAACTTCCTTAGTGCTATCACCATTTTTTGGTATCTCGGATGACCAGAATATGGCTTCTTGTGTACTTTGTCCAAAACTGTTAACTTTAATTCAACATAATCTGGTACGTACAACCTGTTTTTGAATCATAGTAGACCATTTCTATCCAAACTCAAATCTGGTCTGTCTAAAGTTTCTGCATTATTTTGTAAATATGCCACTGTTTTAATGTATTTTTCATCATTACTACTTGCACCCTTTATCCTTTGCTTAATGTCGCTTTTTGCCCTCCTAATGTTTATCTCAAACAACCCATGAATTCTTCTACTTAAGGAATCTGCTACTTTGTTTTCCTTACCCTTGAAGTGTCGTACCTCGAAATCAAATTCACTCAAGAAGGCCAACCATATTTCTTGCCTTGCGTTAAGATCTGGTTGACTAAACAAGGTTTTCACATCACTATTACCAGTTAGCAACATAAATATTTTTCCCATTATATAGTGTCGCCACATTTTTAATGCATGGATGACAACTGCTAATTCCAAGTTGTGAGTGACGTAGTTTCATTCGTGCTCTTTTATTTTGAGAGACTCGTAAACAATAACGTGCCCTTCTTGAGTTAGAACACCTCCCAAACCTTCTTTTCTCACATCCATGCAGACTGTGAAGTATTTATCTGGGTCTGCTACCCTTAAGATGGGTGTGGTTGTTAACAACTCCTTTAACTTATTAAAGCTGTCTTGACATTTTTGCGGACAAATAAACTTAGTTCCCTTTTTCTATAGGGATGTTATAGGGTATGAAATCTTAGAGAATCCCTCTATAAATCTACAGTAGTACCTGGTGATTCCCATGAATGACCGTATGTACGCTACATCATTAGGCATAGGCCATTCCATGATGGATCTTATCTTCTCTGGGTCCACTGCAATACGTTATTCAGATATTACATGTCCTAGGTACTATATTTTCTTTTGATAAAAGTCACATTTTTCAAATTTTGCATATAGTTTGTGTTTTATTAATGTTTTCAATACTCTCCTTAGATGTTCTTCGTGTTCTTCTTCTATCTTCAAATACACTAGGATATCGTCAATAAATACCAAAGCAAACTTATCCAAGTACTCTCTTAAAATGTTATTCATTAAACACATAAATGTTGTTGGTGCGTTAGTGAGACCAAACGGCATAACAACAAATTCATAATGTCCAGATCTCATCCCGAACGTTGTTTTACTTATGTCTTCATCCTTAATTCTAACATGGTGATATCTAGATCTTAAATCCAACTTAGAAAAAATCTTTGCCCCTCCCACTTGATCAAACAAATCATTGATTCTAGGTAGGGGGTATTTGTTCTTAATAGTCATTTTGTTTAACTATCTGTAATCAATGCATAATATTAGAGTTCCATCTTTCTTTTTAACAAAAAGGACTGGCGCTCCCCACGGTGAGACACTTGGTCTGATGTATTCCTTGTCCAACAATTCTTGTAGATGAATCTTTAACTCTGTTAATTCAGGTAAACTCATCCTGTAGGGTGCCTTAGATATATGGGTTGAACTAGGCATCATATCAATAGAGAAGTCTATCTCTCTTCTTGGGGACAGTTCAGGTATTTTGTTTACAAAAAAATCTTAAAATTCATGTAAGAAAAAAAAACTTATAGGCTATGTTTATTTTCTTTGTCCAATAGATTTTTCACTTGGATATCATAAATATGACAACCTTTACTCATGCACTTCTTAAATTGCATTGCTTAAAGATGCCTAACTGAGACTGGTTTTCGTATGCCTTGTATTGTCCTAACAATGTTGTTTTTGTATTTGTGAATGAGTGATTTTTCATAACAATCCAAAACTACTTTATGCCTCTCTAACCAGTCCATTCCAATAATTATATCATAAGACCCTAACAATAGAATATTCAGATTTATCTTTGTGTTTTGACCACCTAAACTGAACTCATAGTCAGAAATGAAATCAATTACTTTTGTTTTTTTTCTTGTTGCTAGTTGTACTAGCCAAGATTTTTCATGCCTTACTTTCTTAAGTTTATTTGAATCCACTACACCAAGAGAAACATAACCCAAAGTATCCCCTGGATTAATTAAAACAAAAACACAGTTATTGTTAACTTTACCTTCAACTTCCACTACAACGGACTGGTGATCAACTTGTTGGCTATCCACAGTTGCAATGATCCTGTGTAAGCTTCTGCCCACATCTCCCACTATAGAGGCTTCCTGCAGGTTGTGACACATATTCCTTGTTGCAGACGTTAAACACATATAGTTCTTCCTTAAGTGAAGTTCTCCACATTCCTAGCATTTTAACAGTTCTCTGGGGCTATCCCCAAACCTCTTTGTTCCCATATTAACTGGTTTACCTCCCCCTTGGGTGTTCTGGTTATTGGAGTGAAAATCTTTCCTTTGAAAACTCTTTGTTGCATTCCTAAAAGGGGTTGGTTGATATCCCTTCTTCCGGTGGTTCATTCTATCTTGTTTCTTGTCTTTCAAAGCCTTGGGAAATTCAGATTGTTGTTTGTATTGATCGTAACACATTCATGCCTTCCTAAAAACTTCACTTAAGGACTTGGGGTTGTCAAATTCAATTCTTTCCTTATGGCACTATGGTAAGCAACTTAGGAACCACTGGATTTTTTCTTTGTCTCCTTGGATATAAGGCACTAACCATAACAATTCCAGGAATTTGTTTATCAGGTCATCCATACTCATTTGACAGAGTCATAGTTCATAAAACTCTTTGGTCTTTCTTTCATAGTAAGTTTAAGATAAATACTATTTCTTAAAGTATTTCTTGAAATCTGACCAGTCCATCTATTTCTCCTTTAGGCCCTTGGCCAACTTCAGGTGCTGCCACCATATACTCACATTTCCTTTTAGGTTATAAATGGTCATTATGACCTTCATGTTACTGGAATAACTGTAAATCTGAAAATACTTTTTTATGTCCAATAACCATGCTTCAACCTCCTCGCATGTCCTAGATTATCTATCGAAGGTGGATGGTTTGATTTTCTTAAACTCTCCCTCTAGGTGGTCCACCTGTTTCCTCTTTCTTCATGTGGTTGTTTTATCTTCTGATGACGGTGTGCCTTCGAAAGAGCTGTCCTCTTTTTCTGCTTTGGGACCATAATTTTTGGAGGCTCTTTTGCCGACCTCTTCTCCCTTATTATTGTCTTTTGGAATATTCTTTGTTACTATGCTATCCTACAATACTTCATTTATTTCATGTTGTTCTTGTTGTGCCTTTTTCAGTTTCTCATTGTTTTCCTTGAAAACTTGCAGTTCCACAATAAGGTTCCTCATAGTTTCCAAAACTTGGGTAGTTGAAATTCCTTCACTTTTCTGTCTAGGTTCTTCAAGAGGTCCTTGCTTAGGATTCTCCTCAAGACTTATGTCCTCTTCATTCTGTGCTGTCATTATCACAGCATAAATAAAAAAAAAATGTTTGTAACAATAAGCATTTTGTTAGTTTTTCATCAAACCGAAAAAATTGTACTAAACAACATTTTGGCCCTATTTTAAGGTCCTAGTGTTGTAACCTTTTCTTTGATACCATATGTAATGTACTCCAAAATTCCCAACTATTTTTTTTTTCTAGGTGCATTAAAATTCCTTTATCATGTTATCCTTGAACTATTTGCAATTAACATTTCTATCGGAATACGACGTGTACTTATTTTTATTAGCAACGAATGAAATAAGGTGATTACCCTTTCAATGTACTCGTGCTTATTCTTATTACTCAAAACATGTGTTAAAATTTGTCAAAACAAGTTAAAGTGGGGCCTCTTCATAACACTGAACGATTCATAATCATAAGGTATAAAGTAACTCTAGTCTACAAGTTCTTACTTTTATTAGGGTACCCACCAAGGCATTTCACTAGAGTCCCATAATCAATAAGTCTTGGTGCTCCCTTCCTCACATGAAACTGAAGGGGTTACTTCGGGCTTCATTATGACAATCCCAAACAATCCATCTTTATTCTAACCCCTTATAATTATATGTGTAACAACAACTATTAAAACATTTCTATTAGATGCAACCCATTATCATAAGGTTTTTATATCCAAGGCAATGTATTATTTGGTTTGAGTTTACTAGAGATCATAGTCACGTGTCTTACGTGAAGGGTTTACCCTTGGTCACATACGATCTCCTTGCAACATTCATACCCTAACTGAACGCGCATATGAACTGTCATAGTAGTGGACGTCCTCGTCGGTTTTCTTGTTAGGGTTTCCATATAGTAGTTGGCGGGCTTGACACACACCAGTCAAACACTGACATGGTCACCCGAGTACATATATTAACACTCGGGTTAGAAACCCACCTGGCGCGACATGTCACCACCCTACAAATTACTATCCATAGTGGAAGCCATATGATTTCATGACATGGATTTGCACTAACAGTGTTAGTGGGCTCAATTCAATGCATAGTTAATACATGTCTATATATTCCATTGAATTTCTCTGGTTGATATTTATGGGGTTTTCTCCATTGTACAGGTTTTAAATTAACGTGACCAATGTGGATACGCCATGCACTCATGTTCACATGGCCTGTGTACCCAAGGCATCTATTCTCCATTACTTCATGATATGAGATTCACTTGGGTGACTAAAGTTCCATTTACTTTGGCTCTACGCATTTTTCGCAAAATATCTTGCATTAACCACTGTAACATTGCTCTACGTGTAACCATTGGTGACAGGGGGGATTCTACTCTGCATATGGAAATAAGGTGTTAAGAGCTTGACTGGTTTCCTCCTTTACCGAGTAAGATCACAAAACTCTATCGATTGGACTAACTATAGAATACATGGGAGTCTATCGCATCTTAAGTTTGTCTCTGTAACTGGTTTTTCTTTTACTATTGTTGGTTGAGAACCTCCCTTCTCATTAATCTCAACTCTCTAGAATATTTCTATCCGAGCTCTGGTTAGATATATATAAGTTCTTCAAAGGTGGTGGCTTACGGATTTATCTCTTCCATGAGGGTATCCATCCACTTCTTCAGGATTGCATTATCTTGTAAGCCATCTACATAGGCGGTATTAAATTCCTGATTCATGGATAGTCCCGAAATTGTGTTGGGGTTCAGTCAACAAGCAGTTATCCTCAGTCATCTCTTTGATATGTAGCCTTGTATTTATTTGGAATTACACACAACATACCTATCGTTGCATATCCTATGGTTAAAACCCTACTACAATGACCCTAAAATTTAACTTAGTATTCCTGTAGGATAATGGTATAACAAAGTTCTCTGTCATAACCCATTTTTCCACTCTCAAGGGTTTTCCATCAAGACCAGGACTTGATACTCATTGCTTAAACTTACCCGTTGAATTGGTTGTTCACTTATTGTATTCTCTGTAGATAAGCGTTGCATTTTAATACTCTGATTTTCTTTAGTACTAAGTCTTTGAGCTATCGGCTCTTGCATTAGGCTTATGGTGGAGATTTTGCATTCTAGGATTAAAGGTTGTAGAGTTTTTTTTAACAAAATTAACTCTGTTTACCCTATTCGTATTGTAAAAGCATGGATAAAATCTTAAATCTCCCACTGTATATAATCATTCCACAGTATTAGTTATATAAAAGGATTTACTCTTACTCTCTATTCTGGAATATTGATGTCTATTCGTTAACTTTCATTTTATTCATGTCAAGGGAACATAACTTTAATTATCCAGAAACATGTCCATGATTGCGTTTTCCTTTAACTTCAAGTTGTAGGTTTAATTAATTATGAAAACAATATCGTAACCCTATCTGTGATCTGAATCGGGTAAATCTATATATCATGGTTTATACTATGCATTCTTTAAAGTTCCAGTTATACCATATACATTGCGTGTTTAATAATTTTTAATCGTTTGATACATTATGATCAATTGGTTATTCTATTTCGGTTAGAAGACTAATGATGGGACCCATGTTTCCATTGCGAGGGTACCCATCAATCAATTCAAATCCCACTCCCCCTTCGGGCTATGGAACATTCGTTCAACACCGTTGATGGAGAAAGAAACCCGATACGCCAACCTCAAGCTAAGTATACTCTTTAATAATATGTTTCATGGTTTCTTTCTGAATGTTTCTTTCTCTTTCATATTTAATTTTTGTTGTTTACTAGTTCTCTAAAATAATTTCGTTTCTATTAATTCTTTGATTCTTCATAATCGTATTTTCTAACTCCTGATATCCCTTTCAGGACATGGATATTTCACGGTCAACAGATCAGGATATCACCTGACTCGAAAAAGGTATTCGAGTTCCAATTTCCATTGTTTTAATTGTTGGAGGATTCAGGTTCAGTTAAGTGGTACTGGGTTCTTGCCCAGGTTATTTAGTTGTAAAATAAATATATACCAAAAGACTCTAGCTATACAAATCATTCATTAGTTTAAGAAGGAATGTACATACATTCCTACAATTCAAACGAATAATGTTATATAGTGAGTAGACTCTGTATTATGTGGTATACAAAACTGTAAATTTATGTCTTTGTTACATTCCTATCAATACAAGCTTAGTTGAAATCACAGGTGATCCAATATACAAATATTTCTATATATTAGATGTATGTGTAGTTCTGAACTCTATATAGGAAGAAACATATATGTATATAAGTATTTTCTAATTCTGGTATCTATTCCAAACTTCGTTTGTGTTTGTACAAATTTAAAATATTATTTAAGCAAATAGATATACACTTATATCTATATCTATCTATCTATCTATCTATCTATAGATAGATATATAGATAGATAGATAGATAGATATGTTATAGGATTTCACATATCATGGTGATGCCTCTGTTCTGTTAGATTTATTGCAGCATGTAAAATACATATAGGAATTCATGTAGATATGTACTTTTGTTATTGACTTGTAGCAATTTGAAATAAATCCTTATGCAGGTTTATACTTGAGTCTACATTCATACTTATACCAAATATTTCTAATATCAACAACAAAATCGAACTGATATTTGTTTCCTATTGCGGATTTAGAGGGTACATTATTTGA
>SNQJ01S0045425.1:125893-140606 GCA_010110895.2 Picea sitchensis | reverse complement strand
CCTCTGTTTTGTTAGATTTATTGCAGCATGCAAAATACATATAGGAATTCATGTAGATATGTACTTCTGTTATTGACTTGTAGCAATCTGAAATAAATCCTTATGCAGGTTTATACTTGAGTCTACATTCATACTTATACCAAATATTTCTAATATCAACAACAAAATCTAACTGATATTTGTTTCCTATTGAAGATTTAGAGGGTACATCATTTGAATAATAAACTTTTACACATTCATCAACAACTATCACACACAATAGTTTTTATTAGCTCTACTCATTGGATAAATTCAAAACTATAAAAGAAAACTTATTCTACAATTTGTTTCATTCTATCATCCATTAACCAATAAAAACAATTCAACAAGGGATAAGTAGATATACATATCTGAACAAAGTGCTAGGACAACAAATGAAACAGCCAAGTTCCACCCAACCATAGAACAAAACAACCAATCTACTTGCTTTGTTCACCCCCTATCCTGACCATGAATCCATGAGGGAGAACCCCAAAGATCCTCTTTTTCTATAGTCCTTTTTAGATCATAAATTCTACTTGCCTCACCCTCATAACAATGCTCAATAACAACAAGTAATATCCTTTCCCCAACATACCAGGAAATGTCTTGCCTCCTTACATACGCTCTCTATGCAAAAACATCGTGTGCCTAGGTCTTTCCCCCCTTTGGGAATTTTCACAGCTTTACAAATACCTGATTTTCAGGGGCTTCCAATGGCCAAATTCCTCATTGTCCACTTGTAAAATTCATCCCCAATGTATTTCAAGATTGTTCCCCACTCATGGACTCATGGTCAACTGATTTCAACCTGGTTGTTCCATTTGTCGCTCAACAATTAATATAAAAATTATTTGTCTCTTACAAGTGTCATAGTCAAAGAGTTGGTTGGGAAAATAAAATCTTTTCCCAATAGTCACAATAATTATTTACAATTAACCAAATTCCAAATTCGGAATTTCCATAAATGGCAATAATTTTCCAAATTTGAATTTGCCAAAAATGGAAATAAATTTCTAAGTGCATGTAGACTTTAATAATAATTTATTTTTTTGGGGATATAATTTTGCACTACACCTAAAATCAACCCCAATATAAGGGTAATCCTCTATCACCACGATCTACCTTCTCCACCATGTGAAGAAGTGAGTAGTAAAATGAAAGGTTGAGGGGTCATTCCCCAGCCAAGGAGAGAGGCTCTTCCATCTCTCCATCTGAGGATTAGATGTAGGGAACACTATCAATGCAACCTACGGTTTCATATGTAATACTTTCTCTAAAAATAACGACGCCAATAAATATCCATATCCAAATTAATTCTTCCTAACCACTCTACACTTAGAGATTTTCTCTTTGATATTTCTTAGAAACCCTGCATGCCAATTAAAGATCTTGGGTTCCAGACATTGAAAAACATACAGTATCTGTGATTTGGAAGCAATATGGGCACTGGTTCTTCCCTCCATTTTAGTGATGGAAAAAAGGATATATCAAAGAGGAAGATATGTCACGTCTTTGATGACAATTCTTCCCCCTACTAAGCTATATCACGACACACAATACTGAGGAACATATGCACCTGTTGGCAATGGTGTAGACCGGTGTCCAGATAAAATTATTGGTGCTCCCATATTTGAAATACCCATCAGGAATTACACATACTTGGTATCGAACTCAAGCATATGAGATCCCACTCAAAATTCATTCTCGTCATTGCCCCATTGTCCAATCAAATACGCGAGCAAAAGGAATTCCTTCCTCATGTTCTTTAGCTTGATGTATTTCAACAAACCATGGTTCCAAAAAACTACCCTCTCTTGAAGGTATTTTAAAGAGGCCATATACTCAAACTCATGCTCTCTTTCTTTCCATTCGATCATTTTGGCCGATGAAAACCCGCAAACCAACAATAAATCACATTAGCCAAGTTTTCAAAAAGGGAAATTTATTTTTCATAGTTGAAGCAACTAATTTTTTTAACTTTTGAGCCCAATGGACCCTTGAAGACAAAATTAGAGTGTTAGTTACTAGGGAATTGAAATCTCAACTCTCCCCCCCCCCCCTGATTACTTAAGGGAGCACTGATCTGGTTCGACGCTATGGGGATTTCTAGAGGGATAAAACCCATGAAATAATCACTAAACATGAAAAATAAAGAATGAAAAATGATGGGAGGGATCAGACTACTAACCTGGTATTGATGAAACTAAAAACTTATCACCCGTAGCTCCCACAATCGACGCCAGAAGAACCACTCCAAAAGAGGGAAAACTCAAGAGAAAAGAGAAAAATGCAAAGTGAAAGGTGAAAACGAATTGGTTTTTACCCTAACTGACTTTTTACCATTTCTAAATTAAATTCATTTAAACCCTTTTCACATAAGTAATGTTCATTTTTTGAGTTTTTTCCAATTATTGTCGATTTTAAAAGGAATTGCTGACGTTTTTAGCTAGAATGATTTGTTTACGCACGTATATATGGAGCATAATTTTTTGATGACCGTATAACTCTATTGATCAAACTTTGTTGTACTTCAAGCTCATTAAAATATGAAGAGTCATCTATTGGCCGGTAGTTTACCCCTTTTCGGTCCCAGCAGACTAACTACAAAAAAGGAACACTCTAGTCAATCTCGGCTAGAAGAGTTCTTCATCGTATTATTTTATACTTTTTCGGACCTCGAAGACTAAAATTATGAAAAAGGACACCCTTGGAGTTTTCTTTAAGTTATTTTAAAACTCCCTAAACATGAAAAACAACTATTTTTTCCTTCTCTAGACTCTAAAAAATACACATTGAAGGTCCCATTTGGGAACAAACCCTTACTTCTTCTAAGTTTTTAAATAAAGGAAGAGGATATTACCAAAGGTGAGTTACATCGAGCATGTGTTACCCTCCTCAAGCTCGTTAAACGAAAAAGAGGTACTCATCTATCTGGATGGGTGGAAAATTGAAGGAAGTGGGTCACGTTTATTGAGATATTTTAAGGAAGCTCTTATGGTCACCCTTGAACACAAAACTGTTTTTCACCTCACCATACAATTGGATAATCCATTTTACTCCACACTGAACCAATCCTATGAGTCTTTATACTCCTTTTTCCCATCCAAAGAATGCCCCATCACTTGTCGCATTATGTTTTTGTCCACTTCGAGTCTATGCTGCCAAGTCATCCATGTACAATATTACCAGTTTCCATACCCATGTTAGTCCATTTTTATCTCCTATATCTTATCACTTTCATGTGACAATTTTTGTGTCAATTGATGGGGGATATATCAATGCCCTCCTTTGACGAGTTTGTTCCTATCGACTTCAACAAATTATCTAGGAAATAGACTTAGGAACACATTAGTACATTGGGACCTGCATGCCTCAACAACATGCCTCCTTTCATTCGACACTTGGTATACATCAATGACCCCTGACTGATGGATTCCATGAATGCCTGACTTCAAATCATTATTCACATTCGTTAGATTGTACTTTAAAGTACCATGAGATTCATCAAAATCAATGGTGATTTCTCTCGCACCTGTTAACAATATACCTCAATGACCAGTAATCAAGTGGCTTCTTCCATGTTCGACATCAAATCATCTATTCACATGGACATAATCATACTATTATAGGATCGAGACGATGACCTTGGGTTGAGTATTCATCTTCATATACACTTTACCCAGGTTTCGATAGAGATTATTCAATTGATATACATGTTTTAACATAGATCCACTTTGTATTGGTATGTGGCTATGTTCTTATCATATCGTAGCTCCACTTTGTATTATTTTGTGGCTACAATCAAGTCAAGTCATAAAGGGATGGATCCACATTGTATCTTTGGTGGCCATCTCCTTAGTCAATATCATCATGGATCGCATTGTATTTATTGGCGGTCGTGATTTGAGACACTCGTATTCCGAGCATAGGTATGCCTGACTCAGGGATGGAACACATATTAACATTTTTTTATGGTTGTCTGCAACTTCTACCAGTTTCTCTAATCCATACCCTTGCTTCAAAAAATCTACAAAGTGTTTTGGCCATCAACATTCCTCTTCTGACTTCACACATTGGGGGGAAATATGTTACACATCAAAATTACTGACTTCGACAGTGTCGTAAGTGTCACACTTTCATTTTCTCAAGTAACATAAGTGTCTCATTCACTTTTCCTAAGTGTCACATCTCAAACGACACCATAAAAACACTTTCTACAACACTAAAACATGTTATAGGAATAAGCCTCATCATCTGACAGTTAGAACAAGTATTTTACCTAAGGAATTGTTCATCCTGTTGACATTTTGGAAGATCAACGCTCCCCTTCTCATACGTAGGGAGCGATAACACTCTTTGACCATGTTAAAGGGGCATTATAGTGCTCTGTTGTCCAAAAATAATTGACATTTAGCACCATCATATTTTGGTTCAAAAAATTATCTAATGATTTTATAAGAATTATAACGAATTGTGCAGTTAGGTAACTTAAGTTCAAGTGATACTAGACCACTTTCATCCACATGAATGTATTTAGGAGTTATTTTCCGCACACTTATTAATCTAGGTAGGGACAATAAAACCCTATTCTGGCACTCTTGACCTCTCTATTTTGGAATTAACAATGTTAAAGTTAATTCCCCTTCAATCACAAGAAGATAAAATATATGAGGAGAGTGGACATGGGATTGACTATTTTCAGGAACGTCTGACTATCCAACAAGAGGTTGCACCACAAGAAATTCTTCACCACAATTTTTTGCATCGGTTGCCTCTCTAATTTCATCCATAGTATAATCATCTCCAAGAAAATCCTCCATCATCTGGTCATCCATAACAAGTTGTCTTGATGAGATATTGCATGGATTGGTATCTTTTGAACTTATGCGCTTTGCTTCTGGTGATGGAGGAGAAACAACAACAACATGTATTCTACTAGAAATTGGATTTCCCTCTTCTGAAATCCTACGCTTTGACATATGTAACTTTTCATTTTCTCTTTCTTCTTCTACGTTTTCGATAAGTTTATCTTTCCTCTAGGAATTTATTTTTCGAATCTGTCGGTTACCCATGTTTAAAGAGAAAAATTGGCTTCCAAACACCCCACCACAAATTTTTCTTGGTATTACACAAGAAGGCACAACTAACAATTCCAATTCCAAGTGAACAAATTTGTCTTCGTATTACAAAAAAGGACAAAACTAATAATTCCAATTCCAATTGGAAAAAAAAATCGGTATTACACAAGAAGACACAACTAACAATTCCAGTTCCAATTTGATAAATTTCTCTTGGTATTGCACAACTAACAATTTCAATTGGATGAATTTGTCTTAGTATTTACACAAGAAGACACGACTAACAATTCCAATTGGACAAATATGTCTTGGTATTACACAATAAGACACAACTAACAGTTCCAATTGGACAAATTTGTCTTCCTATTCCAAGAATAAAAAAGAAGACACAACCAACATTTCCAATTCCACTTGGATGAATTTGTCTTCCAATTCTTGCCACAATTGTCTTGCAATAGTACAAAACTATCTATGAATTAAACAACAAGACTAAAATAACAAAACCTATATTTCCACGCTATTTTTCTGTGCATATGTCGAGCACTCTTTGTCAAGATTAAGATAGATGAGGTAGAGAAATGTGCTTGACACAAAAATATTCCCAACATGAATGCATGCACGTTCCTAGAACACGCATGCACTAAAGCGCATGCATATTCTAGGAACACGCACGCGTTCCTGCTGAGCATGGATGAATGACAATCAAAAGGATTTTCAAGTCATAAGAGAACATGCATGCTCTTAATGCAACATATACAACATTTATTATATATGAAACATATTTATATATAAATATGTATACGAGTTTGAGGATATATAGGACCTAAGGGATTAGAATTGAAAGTGTTTTGAAGCATAGAGAAATGGTTAGAACAACAATATGTTGGTGATGTGGGTGCAAGGGTTATGGGGCCTTTAACAAGAGGTATATGCATAATACACTTAGGGATTGAGTTTAGGTTAAGGGTTGAGTATAGGTTATGCCTAGTCTTAGATGAATCTAAGGGATTTTAGGTCATTGTATAGTTCATGGTTTAGGTGAAGCTCCAGGTCATGGTCCAGGTCATGGCCCTGGTATAAGTCTAGGTCATGATCTACATCTAGCTCTAGCTCTATGTCATGTTGTAGGTCATGGTATAGGTCTAGCTCTAGGTCTATGTCATGGTATATGCCATGGTCAAATTATAAGTCTAGGTCACGGTCTAGGTTTTTCCATGCATGGGTTTTGATATGTCTAGGTCCAGGTCTAGGTATTGACATGTCTAGGTCAAGGCCATTTCTTTCCTTTCAATATAGGGAGGGGGGTGACGAGAGAGGAACAAACAGAGTGTGAGAGGGGGAGAGCGGAAGATAAAGAGAGAGAGTGTGTGTGTGTGTGTGTGTGTGAGAGAGAGAGAGAGAGAGAGAGAGAGAGAAGGGGGGTTAGATAGAAGAAAATAAAGCAAGGCTAGGAGGGTGGGGGAGAGAGAGGGAAAGGAATATAGGGAGTGAGAGAGAGAGGGTTAGATGCAAGAGGAAAAAAGAGAAGGGGAAATATATCGATTGTTTGAAGGTGGGAGAGGAAGACCAAAAAGGGGGGGTAGAGAGAGAGAGGTGGGAGCGATATGGTAGATGCAGGAGAGAGAGAGAGAGGAGAGATAGTGGAAGGGAGGGGTAGAGAGGGAGGGAGAAGGTGGGTAGAGAGAGAGTGTGTGAGAGTACATATAGATAAGTGTTTTTTCATACATAATATAGGTCATCTTGAACACTGACTGTTAAAGAAGGATAAATATTCTATATAAAGTTAAATATCCCACCCTTAAAATTTCTCATTATTTTTTATTAGCATCATCTGCGAAAATACCCCTAGGTTCTAAAAAAAAATCATTGGTATTCGATGTATAAATTAATTTGTAAAATGAGAAACCATTTTATTTTTTTGAAGGATATGAAGGAATGGATGAATCACAATCATTGATTTGATATTAACTTTGATTCCCACAGTTTTGGCCAGTTGCAATTGTGTTCAAAATGTTCTTTGACAAATTTAGAAAGGGTTTTTCGTTACCTCAGCAGAGCATTGAATATAATTTATGATCGTGATAATTTAACAATGTATTTGCAAATGGTGTGTTCCGACATCATCACTTCATTACAGGAATTGTGATCCATTACCATCTGAGTAGACAGAGATTAATTTGAGAAGTTTCCTTATTGATCACCCTGAAAACTCTTGCCTGGTCAGGTTGAAACTATGAATGGTCTACTTATCCATTGTTCCAGTTCCAATTCCAAGTATCATGTATCGAATTTGAAGAGACAAGTTATATTTCAAACTAAAGGGTTAACTTTATTGTAACCCTTTTAAATTGATAGGTTAAAACAATTTTTTTTTTCATATGAAAATGGAAAGTAAAATTAAATTTCATCCATAAAATGATTATTTTATAACCCATTCAATATAAACCCTTTTGAATTTTAATTTGACATAATTTCAATTTTAATTTTGATATATATATATATATATATATATATATATGCTTAAAAGTCATGAAAAAGACAAACTCATAAAAAGCATTGGGTACCAATAATTAATATCTGCATGCTATAAATATTAGAAATAAATTAAATTAAAATAAAATAATAATATTGTTATTGTAAAAAATACATGGAGAAGAAACCAACTACCATCACTAGATCTCTAGAGAAGAAGCATGTGTCTCTTAATTGCCTAAACCCCATTAATAAGATGGGCATTAATAGTAGATACCATCAAGACTTGCAGTGAAGAAGATGGTACTTGCACAAGATGACAAAAAGATACCAATAGCTATGAACAAATCTAGCAAATAGAAATAAATTGTGTTCATAAATATATATATATATAGAGAGAGAGAGAGAGAGAGAGAGAGAGAGAGAGAGAGCAAGAAAATTCACTAGAAAAAAATGTTAATATTCTTATTTTTTATTGCTAAAATATAGGGGAAAAGAATTAATAAAAGAAAAAAAAACTTATAAAAATAATAAAATAATAAAATGTATAATATATTAATAAAATTTTATTTTTCTAAGATATAGGGAAAAATGATTAATAAAAGAAAAAAACTTATAAAACAAAAATAAAAAATATAAAGTAGAACATATTAAGGAAATTGTTTTTATGACTAAAATAAAATTAAAATAATAATAAAATAATAATTATTAAAACAATAAAATAATAAAATACAAAACATCTTAGGAAATTTTCCAACCCATAAAAACATAAAAATAATAAAAAGTAAAACATATTAAGAAAAATTTATTTATCTTTCATTTGAAAAAATCTGAAATAATTTTCATTTCAAATTTAACAAATGAATTTTTATTTTTATTTCCTTTTGGATGGGAAATAATTTTAAACTCTTCTATAAAAAAACTACAAAACTCTTAAGTGCAACACTAAACCAATACATCTTTAAATTCGATTTTAATCAGCTAGTTCCTATTTCTTCTAATCTTTTATGGTGGATTACATATAAGATTACAATAATAGAGATTTCCTCTCCGCCAAAGTGAGAAGTACATGTCATATGATAGTTGATTTGTATATGGGTTTAGCATTTTGTGATTTTTTCGGCTTTATCATATCGAAGAAAAGGTTTTGTCTTAATGTTCTATGTTTTGGTATTTTGTATTTGAATTGAGTTATATAAATTTGAGTTAAATCACGATTTTATGTAGTTTAAATTGTATTTATGAATACTTAAATGAATTCGGTTTTATGAAAAACTTTAATACATTGAAATTATACAAATTTAACCATTTAAATTTACATAAAACAATTTCTTATTAAATTTTAGATAAAATGAAATGGATAATATCCCAAAAAAAAATAATGAAAAACAATTTTACGATCTTGAAATATATCTTTGTTATATAATTCAACATTGATTAAAATAGGGTATTACTTAGTGACATGAATAAAAAGTATAAATGGAGTATACTTAGGTAATATTTATCACAATAATAAAACTTAAAATAAAACAAAAATTGAGAAATTCAATTAGAAAATAGAAAATTATATTATAATATTAATGTAAATAATAAAATAAAATAAATCCATTTTGCTTATAAAATTTTAAACATTTAATTATTTGTGCAATGTGTTAGCACTAAGAGTTACTCTCAGACTGTTAGAGGATAAGCCCAGTACCCATCAAAATGTAAATGGATTAAAATGGTTTGAGTAGGTGGATCAACAAGATGAGAAAGAAAGGGAGAGGGCAGAGAAAAGTCTGCAGAGGCATTCCATTGGGCATGGAGTCATAACATCCTACATATCAAAGGCACTCAAGTTCATACCAGACCAAAAGAGATATAATGATGGATGGAGGTATAACAAAGATAACAAAAAGAATAATATCATCAAGAAAATATCCTCTATGAAAAAATGACTTAAAAGATTACTAGAACAAAGATCATGAAAGGAGGAAATTACTACAAATCATTTGCAGCTCATGAATCTCCTGCCTCATGAAAAACCATTGATCTTCAATGCCTACAATTCCATTCAAGCAAGATGAAAAGATAAAATGATAATAAATAACACAAAGTCTGATAAACAACTCTCGTGAATATCTAACAGTAGAAATTCCTACAACACATGCCCTCAGGCTTACAAATGAGCAACTAAAATTGCTCCTACTCTCTCTAGCCTATCTTGGATTATGAATCCAACCCCTCTGTCCTATTGTAGAATGAATATATATCCATATAGGTCCTTTCTAGTTCACCCATTCTAAATCCAACCCCTTTCCAAAAATAGAAACAACTACAAATAGAAAATGACATGTTTTAACTAATTTCGTGCTTTTCAAGAGGCGACATTCTAAAATATAGGATTCAAAGTGACACTTTTAATTATCACACTATAATATTTGTGTAAAATATGAGAACATGTTTTTTTATATAAGCTTGTTATAAAGAAAAACCTCTCTCAGTTTCTTTAAATTCATCTCCAAGTGGCCGAAATTCGTGTCCAAAAACATGTCTCAAACAAGAAATCATGAAAACTGAAAACATAGAGCTCAAATATTCTTTCGAGTCTCCCAATACATGACACTTGTATAAAAAATTAAAGAGGTTAATGTTCATGGGTGCGTTCTTGACAATAACCTCCTTTATATTTTTAAAATATCCTGGTTTACCCGGAAATGCTCCTGGAAGTCAGTTGGTCAAAAATATCAGTTCAACAGTCTAAAATAGAGTTTCTGTGGCACATTCTGTAGCACATTTCATAGCACATGTCTAAATTCGCAGCGCCTAAGACAATTCGTAGCGCCAAAGTAAATTCAGGTAGCCAAACCTTTCCTGACCTCCAAACAAGACATAAAATCTCATGGAGTACCTAATGGTTATGAGGTTGATGCTGGTAATTTTGAATTTTCACCAGGATTCTTGCAACCTATCCAACCGACAACCCTCTTCCTTTACTAGTTCGCAACACCAGTTTGTAGCGCCAACTCAATTATAGCTTGCATACTCTTAGGAGGATGTTAGTTGATGGTATGACATAATAGCAAGACATATGGCTAAATATAGGCACTGAAAACCATAAATCCTACTTTACATGATCAATTTTATGTGTTAACATTTGGCTCCATAGGGGATGGATAGCTCCCTATGAGGCTCCAAGAACCTAGTAGTTCTAGTGCCTTAGTTGTTGGGTTGTGGAGTCAAGCTTAAATACATTTTGCTAAAGACAATAGGCTGACACGTACACTACTCTACTTACAAAGAGAACATAAAAATACATGCTCCAAATGGAGTTTATTTGTGTATAATCCTAAACTAACTGATTTTTTACAATAGGCTAGGTTAAAACAAACTTCCACCGGAGCCATTCAAGTAACTTCCTAACTGAAAACTTTCTTACTCCGCCACTGATCAACAAGAGATAATAAAATTGTGACAACAAATTAATTAGATTCTGCAGATTACCTCCCAATGTTGAAGGTATGACAAATCTTCAAGAATTCAATACATTGAGGAAATGCAAATCCATGTACTCCCATACATGGTCATAAAATAGGTGATAAAACTTATTGGGTTGATAACAAAAATCTTTCCCTTCTTTACAACTGCTCACATATGGTTGATTTTTTGTTGCAAATATGGGTGAATGAATGGTTGATGCAGGATGCTGATCCACTTTCCTTTTATATTCTCTGAAAACATCTGCTAACTAATTGCAAGAAATCTCCTCATGTATATCAATGAATGGATGTTTCTCTTTAACATGATCCTCTTGGTAAAAAAATTCATTTTCATCAGAAGGATGGTTGTTAATGATTTTTTATTCGAGGAAAAAAAAACCTCATCATCTTCATCACTGTCTCCATAATGATCAAATAAAGGAGGAGTCTCAAATGACATATCAAGAGATATTTTCTGCCCAACATGAGAAAACTATTCTTAATTATTAACAAGAAGTTTCTTTTCAAAATTCAATCTAGGAAGCAATATCTTATCATCATCATATGATTCAAATATAGGTTTCTCATATATAGGTTTTTTAGAGACAAGGTTATAAAGAGTATCGGTTTCAAGAATAGACTCCATTTCTGTATTTTCCTTATTAAAACAACAAACAAAATTTTCATCTAATGTAGATGAACATGGAAGAGAAAGAGTTGATTCCTCATCCAAAGCATATTCTTCATTCTCACAGCCTTCATAAGAATCAATTATATCCTGAACATAGTATTTATACTCCTCGTAGTAGCTATGAAAAATTAACTCAGAGGAATAAAATTTTTGACAATAAATATTGAAAGCATCATGAAACTCTTTGAGTGGAGAAATGCTAGAAGGTTCAATATACTGATACGAAATATGAACATCTCCTTCAATAGAGTACATAAACAACTTCATACATATGTCTTCATGTTGGATGTCAAGTTGTTGCATCAAAGCATGGAATTCTAGAATGTGCTCAATAGGGCTGGCATTATCACCTTCATAAAATCTTGGCAACAGATCTTTCCATTCATCATTTAAGGCACAAGATGTGGATAACCAGCTATGGATGATAAATTGAGTGGGGAAAACCTCTTGGCCAAGATAGCCTCCGTATCTAGTTAATTTGTCTCATTCTAGTGGAGTCACCAACAGACTTTGAACAATGGAGTCACCATGGTGAATGTGCAGTCTTGAAGGTGTCCAACTTCAGTCACCATCTAAAACTGGAGTTGTGCAATGTCGTTCTTCCCAAAGAGATTTTCAATCTGCTCAAATTTGTCCCCGACAATGGTGCCAAAAATGTTAGCATTGAGAGTCACCCTCAAACTGCTAGAGGATAAGACCAGTACCCATAAAAATGTAGATGGATTAAAATGGTTTGAGTATGTGGATCAACAAGATGAGAAAGAAAGGGAGATGGAAGCAAAATGTCTGCAGAGGCATTCCATTGGGCATGGAGTCATAACATCCTACAGATCAAAGGCATTCAAGCTCATACCAGAACAAAAGGGATATAATGATGGATGGAGGTATAAGAAAGATAAAAAAAAGGAAGAATATCATCAATCAAATATCCTCTTTGCAAAAATGACTTAAAATATTACTAGAACAAAGATCATGAAAGGAGGCAATTACTACAAATCATTTGCAGCTCACGAATCTCCTTCCTCATGAACAACCAATGATAGTCAATGCTTGAAATTCCATTCAAGAAATATGACAAGATAAAATGATAGTAAAGAAAACAAAGTTTGATAAACAACTCTCATGAATCTCTAATGGTAGAAATGCCTACAACACATGCCCTCAAGCTTACAGATGAGCAACTAAAATCGCTCCTACTCTCTCTAGCCTCTCTTGGATTATGAATCCAACCACCCTCTCCTCTTGTACAATGAATATATAGCCACATAGGTCCTTTCCATATTGCCCATTCTAACTCCAATCCTTTTCCCAAAATAGAAACTACTACAAACAAAAAATGACACATTTTAACTAATTTCCTGCTTATCAAGAGGACAAATTCTGAAAAATAGGCTTCAAAGTGACACTTGTAATTATCAAACTATAACAACTGTGTAAAATTTGAGAGCGGGTTTTGTATATGAGCTTGTTCTAAAGAAAAACCTCTCTCGGTTCCCTTAACTTCGTCTCCATCTGGCTGGAATATGTGTCGCAAAAACATGTCTCAAACATGAAATCATGAAAACTAAAAACATAGGGCTCAAAGATTCTTTCGAATATCTCAATATATGACACCTGTATAAAAAATGAAAGAAGTTAATATTCATGGTTCCATTATTGACAATAAACTCCTTTGGATTTTTAAAATTCATCCTGGTTCACCCGGAAATGCTCCTGGAAGTCAGCTGGTCAAAAATATCTGTTCAATACTCTAGAAGAGAGTTTTCGCATCACATTTCATAGCGCCTGTCTAAATTTGTAGTGCCAGAGCCAGTTAGTAGCGCCAAAGTAAAATCAAGTAGCCAAA
The DNA here is from genome assembly GCA_010110895.2 of Picea sitchensis. Lineage (NCBI taxonomy): Eukaryota > Viridiplantae > Streptophyta > Pinopsida > Pinales > Pinaceae > Picea > Picea sitchensis. The sequence continues at coordinate 127,037 of SNQJ01S0045425.1, read as the reverse complement.
CCCTTCCTAGCCTCCAAAGAAGATAAAAACTCTCATGGAGTACCTGATGGCTATGAGGTTGATGTTGCTAATTTTGAATTTGCACCAGTATGCTTGCAACCTATCCAACCGACAACTATGTTCCATAACTAGTTCGCAGCACCAGTTTGCAGTGCCTACTCAACTATAGCTTTCATACTCCGAGGAGGATGTTACTTGATGGTATGACATAATAGCGGGAGATATGGCTAAATGGAGGCTCTGAAAACCATAAATCCTTATTTACATAATCAATTTTATGTGTTAACACAATGTTTAATAAATCATAGATGAAAATAAATCTAATGAAAATCAATCATTTGTTGATTGTTTATCCCTCGGAAGTCTTATCCAATACAATTTCATTCTTATCCAAAATATGTTATAGATATGGAAAACAAAACTTCTTAATATGGCTTATATGAAATATGATATAGAGATGGAAAACAAAACTTCGTAATGAAGTATAAAAAAGTCACGGTTATTTGAAAAGTAGTTTTGAATCACGTTTATTTTAAAAATAGTTTAGAATGTTTATTTGAAAAGTAGTAATTTAAATATTTTAAGGTTTTTTTTTAGGGATATTATTTTTTTATGTTTTGTAAAACTTTTGCCATCTACATATTTGAATGATTAAATTTGCATAATCCATTCCAAGAATTTTTCAACATGTTAAATTCCTTTATATATTCATAAATTCAATTTAAAAAATAAAAATAAAAACACCATTTCACTTACAAAAATCCAAGAAAATACCACACCTTTAAAACACCAACAATATCTTTGTTAAAAACATTGCAATATCTTTGTTAAAAACATTTATTGAGAATTGTTATATATTATTGTTAAAAACATTGCAATATCTTTGTTAATTTTTATTTATTGAGAATTGTTATATATTATTGTGTAGTTAATCACATGAATAGTTAAAAACATAAATCAACTTACCTCCACGGAGAACATAAAAAGGACCCTATGTTCATGATAAACTTAACGAGAGTCTTTATCCATGTGTTGAATTTTCAGCGTTATTGGATTACTATAACTAGTCTTTAACTTAATTTCACAACCCAAAATCTAAGTTAGCATTATTATCTAAGGCAAAATTTACCTTAGATATTTCAAT
>SNQJ01S0045425.1:99190-114292 GCA_010110895.2 Picea sitchensis | reverse complement strand
GAGTGTGAGCTATTTTGAATGTGTCTCTGTTCCTAGAGCATGTGTGTGCTCTTAAGAATGCATGCCCATTCTTTTGAATTCAAATATCTTTGGGTGGGATTGACAACATGTATGCTAAATTGGTTGCCTCGGATTTAGGTTTGAGATGAAAAACCTTGTGGTTTGGTCTGCAAATCAATAGGATAAACATTTTAGTTGTTGACAAAACTACATACATTGATAGAATCAAATATGCAGATTCCAAATATATAATGTTTTTAAGAAATTCATGTTTTATACTATTTTTGTCTTATCGTATATCAAAATCCTATAATACATACCTTATTTCTTCTATAAGTTTTTGTGAGTTTAACCATTTCTCGAATGAGTTATATGTGACATTTGAGGAGATTGATATCTACCATTAAAAAAAAACAAATTGTTTTGATCATGTTAAGAGCCTCTTATCCTACACCAACAAAATACATTGTATCCTACACCAACAAAAGACATTGTAATTTCAGGGATATGTTGACTTTGATAATTAAAAAAAATATAAAATTAATATTATAAATTTCCAAAAGATACATGGCACAAGAAAAATGGGTTTTCTGCAATTATACAAGTTTTTGGAATGAAATTCCATCATTAAGGTACTCAAAACTGAAAAGATTAAGCAGAGACATAATCGATGAAAGACACTACACTATTGATGTGTATTCTATTAATATGAACATGTACAGTTACACAATATGGTTACAAGAAGTTATAGAGTTAAAAACTCATGTAACGATAAACTAACTAATTAAGTAGTTAAGAATGTAATTGAGTATTTTCTTTAACGCTCCCCCTTAATTACATCTCATAAAAACTATCATTATCACTAGCGTCCAATGCAATAAACTTCACACTTCCCCTTAAACAAAACTTGTCCTCTGGCCAATGCCAAAACTTCGAAACCAAGGATACATGCTACATGATCACATAGTGACCTATATAGGCTTGAATAAATCATGGCTTATTGAACATGGGGAAAAAATCTTTCCTTTACCAAAGTTTACAACTGGGACCAAAAAAACATATTGGAGTGTCTACGCACAACTTTTCGATTTCCCTTCTTTCTTGGGGTGAGTTTTTCTACATGCAATTTTTAATGCTCAATAATGCAGAAACATTGTCCATAGAATGGCTCAGCGTCAATGATTCTTGCTCTTCAGCAATAAAAGAGGAAATACTTTTGTCTTGGGATTTCTTCTCCATGGAAGCCTCGATCTTCTGTCTTGTAGACTATTCGATCCATGGCGACTCTTCTTCAACGAAATTTGCTTCTTCGATTCACTGATATGGGCTCTCTACTCAAATTTGCTTCTTATCACCATAATTTTTACTCTTGAATTTACCTTCATCTTGGATTTCCATATTCTCATGTATATTCTCCATATTCCAAGAATTACAATATTTTCACTTCCCCTTAAGCAAAAATCCTCCATAACAGATTTTCCTATTTTTAACTTTACTCACTTTATTTCTTTTTGGATGCCAAATACAAATCTTACTACCTCCAAAAATATTAGGACTTCCTTTAAAATAAACACTTTTTATAAGCTGCCTTACTTAAAATTAAGATAAAATATTTTCCCACGGCTTCTCCTAAAAATAAATAAACATTTATTCATGTGATTGTCATTTCTCCAATCGCGACCATGAAAACTTATGCAGGTTTATGGACTCAGGCTTATCAATATATTTTAGTTCAGGGCCTGTACTGGTGCCTTCCTTCATATCGAAAAGTGTCTCCCCCTTCTTGGGGTTTTCATCCAAAATCTCATTTGAACTTGATGGATTTGGGTTCTGGCTTCGAGGTCGGCCATATTTTTAAATGGATATGGAAATAGGGAAACCCCTCGTAGTCGGTTGGATGGCCAGTGGTTCCATTAATGTTGCTACGCCCTGTATACACGACCTTCGAGGCCAATTTTCTTCCACTCAGTTTATGCAGACAGACATGAAAATGGTGGTATGTTTTTCCTTGCACGTGATTCACAGATCCTTGGGCATCTGGGTGATGGAGTGAGGCTCAGATCCACTATGATATCATAAAAAGATCAAGCAGAAACATAATTGATGAAACACACTACATTATTGATATGTATTCTATTAATATGAATATGTATAGTTATATGGTTACAAGAAGTTACAGAGTTACTAACTTGTGTAACTGTAAACTAATTAATTAACTAGTTAAGAATGTAATTAGGTATTTTTCTTAACAAAAATCCGCATAAACAAATACATACACCTTATATTTTGTTGGAAAAATAAGATAAAATTCTTAGAAATAATCAAATTTGACATATTTTTCACAATTTCTATGAATAAATATTCTGAAAGCTTATTCAATTTCCTATGTTTCATCTTCTCACATTTGAGACCACCATATTTCTTTTTTTTCCATTTACAAGACACTTGCTAGTAACTCTCTACACCCATTGAATTTGTTTTAAAAATGAAAGATCTTTTGATATTGAAGTATAGATGAATCCCACTATGCTGCTACGAACGATTGAATAGGGATGAATATGGTTATGTTAATCAAATGCTTTAGTCTGCAAATACGATTTATCATGCTGTAGAAAAATGGAATAAATAGCACACATCTATGCATTCATTTACATCTACATGTTACACATATACAGGCATTGTTGTGTAAAATACAGCTAAGGAAACAACGCTCTGCTACTATGTCTGCTCATCTTATAAGCCAAAGCAAATTATTTGTCGTCCTTCTGCATCCAACTCCAAAATGCCCGCGAATACCGGGCAGCACTTGTTCACAATAGATGAACTTTACAGCAGCTGTGTCCCCACACCATTTTTTTAATTCAATATTATTGCATTCTCATACGAGAATTATTACAAAAAGTCAAGCGCCTGACACGATGACCTAAGCCTAAATCATCTCTTCTTCACTGTACTTTTTCATAATAATAATCCAAACAACCGACCTCCATGTGAACGTAAAACTCATCAGTGATCGACAACTCCGACCTGAGTGGTGAAGGATGTCGGGACGTGTTTCTGTTCTACTCAATCCGAGAAAGGAAACACCATTGTTGCAAGTTGCAACTGTGTTCGACAAAGGAAACCATCAGCATGCTACATGCCAATTTTCCATGACTGCTGGCCATAATTTTCTGAAGTCTTTCAGTCCATATCAAATTGTAGATGCCCTGAAATTGTTTTTCAGTCCATATCAAATTGTAATGGATTAAAAAATTCAAAGTCTTATACAACACGAAAACTTATGTGAACATTGCCAGAACTAGAATGAAAAAACAAGCATTAGTATTTCATTTTATTGCACAGATTACAAAGTGAATGTACGATAGGAATCGAGGCGCATGATACTTTGATTTGCACCTGGCGTGTGCTGACATCTTTCAGATCATTTGAATACAGGGCTGGTTAAGGATTACTGCGTGACTAGATCGAGAGTGAAAGTTCGTATATCATTAATTTGAAAAGCGGCCCCATTATCCACTGGGCAAACTCCTGCCGGCCAGGTTGGAAGTTGGAACCATGAATCTTCTACCTATACATTGTTTCATAGAGTTTTCAGCAGTAACAACCATATTGATTCTTTGGATACATATTGATTCTTTGGATACAGTAAACCATTGGGAATGGTTTAACTCTTGGTTTAACTCTTTTATGTTTTTATTTTTATTTTTTTGGTTAGAATTTGATTATATAAATTTAAAAATTTAAAAAAAATCACAATTTTTCTGTTGTTTAAATTGTATTTTTGAATGTAAAAATAAATATGACATTCAAATTACACATAATTAATTATTTAAATCTACAAATCTAACAATTTCTAATCAAATATCAAGCAAAATTAAATAAACCTAGAACCATTATGCTACTGCTCATTAGGGTTTTCAATAGTATACTTACCTTGCCATTACATTCTAATTCCGGTAAAAGTCCATCATCGAACCTTGTTATGCCTTATTTTCTTCGCAGAGTTAAATCTTTACCACTAAAACTATTAATGCAATTAACCGTTTGTATTCATGGTTTGAGTTAGAAAGGAAGATAGCACATCAGATTTCAAAAGAGACATGCTTATATTTACAAACCTAACAAAAATACCGTTCATTGCTTCATTTCTTAGTTGTAAACATAAAAAACCACATCTTCTTGAAAATCTAAAAGTTTATGTTTGAAAAATTATCCCTCTCTTTGTAGATATATTATTATGGTATGTGAGAAATTTTACAAATAGGTACTTATTTTTGGTAATAAGTGGTCTCTTTGTAGATATATTATTATGGTATGTGAGAAATTTTACAAATAGGTACTTATTTTTGGTAATAAGTGGTGGTCAAAAGCGACGACCTTTTAAATTCAATGAAATGGGACAAATATTTTCCATGAAATAAAATACCATTTATTTATTATGATATTTAAGACCATATGACTTCAGTATGCAAAAGAGTAAACATAAATGTTAGCAACTTTGAAGTACAACATATCAAAACACAACTATCACTGAGTTATTTAATCATTTACATAAAAAAATGTTAAAGTACAATTTTAAAATACAGATAAGAAAACACAATTATCAATGACTTTTCAACATATATAATGTCAAGGTATTTGCATACTACCCTTTAATCTGAGAGTGTAGTTCAAACATATGATTTAACACCCTGATTGATGGGAGATTGGATGATTTATTTAATCATAAAACTAAATATTGTGCAAGTAGAATAGTAGATAATTCAAGGAAAAAATGTTAAGTATATATAATGAGTTTTCAATGAGTTAGGGTATCAATGAGTTTTCAAAATATTGATGGGAGATTGGATGATTTATTTAATCATAAAACTAAATATTGTGCAAGTAGAATAATAGGAATAATAGATAATTCAAGAAAAAATGTTTAAAGTATATATAATGAGTTTTCAATGAGTTAAAGTATCAATGAGTTTTCAAAATATATATAATGTTAAGGTATTTGCATACTACCTTTTAATCTAAGAGTGTAGTTAAAACATATGATTTAACACTCTAAATAGATTGATGGGAGATTGGATGATTTATTTAATCATAAAATAAATATTGTGCAAGTAGAATAGTAGATAATTCAAGGAAAAAATGTATTTATAGGTGATAGTAGCCAAGTAAGATAATAGAGAATTCAAGAAAAAAGAAAAGGTGTATTGATAGGTGATGTATTGAATATAATAATATAAATAAGGATATAACACATTTTGATTTTTCAAATAGATTTGTCATGAAACCTATGTATTTAATGATGCCATTTGTCATGAAACCTATGTATTTGATGAAACCTATGTATTTAATGATGTCATTGTATTAAGTGCCCATTTTACTATATCACTTCTCTATTCGGTATCCTTTAGGTACTACTTTATTAGGTATCCTTTATTAGGTATCCTTTAGGTGGATGACTTAATATGTAATGGATTTAATTTTGAGATAAAAAATTATTTTTAATTTAAATTTGGAATTTAATATATATTAAAATATTTGGTTCAATCCATTTTAAGTCAATTAAAGGTTTTTCTAATGTATTGGAGAAATTAGAGTTTGTTGAAAATCAAGATCAATTGAATGAATGGACCTTGGAATATATCCCGATAAGTATGATTACCATGGGAGAAGTATTATGTTGCACCAATAATGAAGTGAAGGAAGAAATATAAATGAAAACACATAGAAATATTGTAGAAATCACAATAATATAGTGAAACCCAAATTCTATTAATAAACAAATTAAGAAAAGATTGCAAAATGCAAAGAAATACAAAGTGGCTAGAATGGTGGTACTTATCTTTGAAGAGAGATGTGTTGGTTACAAACATTTGCAATAACACATTACAAGAGGCCAAAATTGGATTTTAAAAGAATGAATGTTTCTCTAATATGAAAAAATGTTAAATATTCAAAACCCTAACCCTAGGAGATAATGCGGTAAAGTGAGTGTGGGCCTAGAAGAGGGTAGTTGGTACATTAACTTCTCAAGGCTACAACTTTTTCATAGAAACTCAATTTAATGATTTTTTTGGACTTTTACGAATCTTAATACATTCTCTATGTGTTTGGAAATCCATAAAGTCAAATATTGGGTGGACTATGGCAATAACAAAAAGTGAAAGTGAAATGATCAGAAAGCATGCTAAAAATTTGGGACCTAAAAAAATGTAGTATAATTTCTAAGATGTGGAAGCATTTGGAGTTAGTGGAATATAATTGGAATAGGTGGGTGGCCACCAATATCCACCTGATTAGTCATTCCCCCTTATGATTAAATGTTCCACATTGCACCAAGCACCTTCCTCACACGAGGAATCTTCTGTTGAATTTGATCCCTGGTGAGCCACTTGCCCTAGTGAAGGTGTTTTCCTACTTTGATGCAGCCATTATAGAATTTGAATTTCTTTTAGTGAGTTATTTTCATGTTGGTATCCATGATCTAGTCAATTATCAACTACTTAATGTATTCAAGATTGAGGTGTCTAGTGGCCAAGTTCTCAATGACCTCTGAGGTGACCAAGATAGGTGGAAAATATAGTTGAAGTGATTCCACATTAGATACAAGATTCAAGTGGAGGAAAGGGGGGATACTTAATTGAAAATAAACTACACCTATAACCTTAGTGATGGTGTAAATGTTGCATTCAAGTGTGTAGATATTTTGATCAAATATTTTGAGGATTTTTTTCTACAAATGCAACCATACCTCATCTCCCACCTTAAACGTATGTGGAACTCAATGTCGATCATGATGTTTCTTGTACTTAGATTTGACTTTCTATAGAATATTGTGAACTTCTTATTCAATTTTTTATGTCCATTCAGAAAAAATGGCTATTCTATCAGTCTCATTTTGAGCATAGGAGGATTCTTCATGTGTAGATGTAATGAGGAAAGATATGTCAATTGGGGTGAATCACTCAAACACCAAGCACACCTAAGAAAAGTTATGGCAAATAGATTTGTAAAGGGATCTATTGTATCTATGTTAAACACACTTTAAACATAAGTAAGCCTCTCATCCTATGTGTAGATATGTTTTAATTTGTACTTTAGTTTGAGAGTGGAAGGAAGTTCATTTGTTAAAGTTGGTGTCCATCACTAACCGCAAACTAGAACATAAAGCACTCAGGATCCTACTATCCTTATCTAAAATAATTGTTTGTGGAAGAATGAAATGAACCAAAGCATGGTTGAAGAATGTAGTGTCTTTTGTTGTTATACTCTTCTTGTAGAGTGTCAAAAAGGCTATCTTAGGGAACTCATCGACAACCAAAAATACATAATCATTTTCATGCTTGGTTGAAAGTATTTCATAAATATATTCCATGGAGATGGACTCACAATGTTTTTCACGAATATGAAAATGAGTGTGCACCCCCTATTTTTTAATGCAAGGTTTGGTGATAGAACATGCGGTTGATACTATGATATACCTACTAACCTTTTGTTGTAGCTTTGGCCAATAGAAGTATTTTGAGAGCACTGAAGTTATATTCTCCACAAAGATCTTTTTCACCTAACTACAATGTGCTTCCCAAATCATATTTTCAATCTTTCTTGAAGGAACATAGTATGACCTGGATGGCATCAAAGTTAATTGTGGGGATGAAAGTTTGAGACTAGTGTACTACACCTAGTGTACAATAACAATGAAGTTAGGGTTGTTTTCGTATAAATGGGGACACCCATATATCTCATGTTCACGTAGTACTATAGTCAGAAGAGTGTACAACCCCTGTTTCTTTATGGTGGGTTTTGTGATGGCATGGGTAGTGAAAGATATAATATAGCTACTAACATCTTGTCATAGATTTGACTAGTAGAAGTACTTTTACAACATTTAAAACTATCATATCCACATTGAAGTGCCATTCCACCCAACCATAATGTTCCTCCCAAATCATTTTTTCTCTCTTTCTTGAAGGAGGGAAGAGATGGATTAGATGTATCCCATTCACATGATCTTACCTCTATGGTCAAAGGAATATAAAACATGTATTCTGTGTTGGGAGAGGGATAAACTCAGAACACATTCTAAAGCATTTTTTATCAACATTGAATGGATTATGTAGGTAAAGTGTACTAAGTACTAGTGAAAATCAAAGGTAGTGTTTCCAATCCTCAAATGATTTATATTTTGAATCGACCCAAATGCACTTGGATTTGGCCCCACCCTTACTCACTTATACTAGGGGAGAAGTGATATGAGAGAACACCTACATGAACCTACAATATAAGTTATTGAGTCCCATTAAAACTGTAGATTTATGATATATCCATGTGTTTATCCAACCATGAATTACTTGGATCTTAGCTAGATCCATATTCACACCATGTTCATCCAGAATCTATCCCAAGTAGTGAAGTCTCTGCATGTCAAATGATCACTTCTCTAGATTGGTGTATAACTTGTTCTACTACAAGGTGCTTACGATTTTTTGACTGTGCTTCAAATATTCTACTCAAGTTATCTTGAAAATTAAAATGACATACAAATATATGACCATAAAAGATTTTTGAGTGACCACGAGATATTTTCCATTTTTCTCATTGTTATAGCAAGATTTACCTCACCCTCTACAAACTTGCTCAGAAGGCCTTTTCCATTTCCCTATGCAGACTTTAAGTCCCCTTTGCAGTTCCCAAAGCTAAAAATTGTATTTTTCCACATATACGAGCCCTAACACCTAGACAACATGCGTATACTTAGGTTGCACCATTACATCCCACGTACATCAGTTTTTGTCCTCAACAACCAAGATATGCAAGCATATGGTGATAATATATAAAGTTAGCACATACAATAGAATAATCCATCAATATTCATAACAAATATGCCCAGGGAATAACAATTCAAATATTTTCAAGACATTAATTGGATGAGAAAAGATTATTTCTATTAAAATGTAATCAATAGAAGTCATCATGAGTATTTATATTATGAAAACGAGACCTACAGTCCTATGAGTACCTAGAGGCTTGAATTCATCAATGATAGGTTATCTCTCCATCGACAATTGGGAATACATCAATGTCTCCCGATCGATGGATTATTCAAGTGTTCGACCTCAACACCTTTATTCACATTTGTAAGAATGTACTCGGTGCCCTGATACCTACTTTGATTATCGGTAGGTTGTCTCACGCTTGTTAATGGTATACCTTAATGACTGGTAATCAAACAAAGTCTAATTGTGTTCGACCTCGACTCCTTTATTCACATGATGTAGACTTACACCTTTGGTAGATCGTGTAGAATACTTGAAGACATCAGTTCCTATTCATAGCTTTCCTGAGCTGTTTCTATCATTCATTGGACGAATACCTATATGAATTCAATTATCATGGGAGATCAGATTGTAATCCATTGTATACAAACATCTTCGGATTGATTTTGAGACTGGTGTTCAATGGGCCTTGTTCATGACTATGACAACCTATGGCATGTATCTACTTTTGTAATTCATATTCATGGCCATGAATAGTTGTTTGGTATATTTCCACATGGATCTGCAGTGTAATTTGAATTAGAAGCCATGTGCGGAAAGTCATTATGGATTTCAATATTATTATGAGCAACTAGCTCATCCATTTGGGTCTCCATTATGCCACTTCTAGGAATTATAATGTATTTTGGACATCGTAGATACTCCTTTGACCTCACACATTAGGGGGCATCTGTTATAGAAAGATTTACCTCACCCTATGAAAACTTGCTCAGAAGGCCTTTTCCATTTCCCTATGCAGATTTGAAGTCCCCTTTTCTAGTTCCCAAAGCTAAAAAATTTATTTTTCCACATATACATGCACTAACAACTATACAACATGTGTATATGCAGTTTGCACCATTACATCCCACGCACATAGGGTTTTGTTCTCAAAATTAAAAAAATGGTGTTGGGTTTCCATGTCACGTCACTAGATCCATGATCCTTGACCTTCCATATAATGGAAATGTTTAGAATCGACCCCCCAGTTCCATTTGAAGGCTATAAATAGGCCATATCCAAGTTGTGGAGAAGAGGAGAAGAATTCAACTTTGAGAGCAAAGTTACTCTAGAGAAATTATTCACTTCATATTGAGTCTGCATCCCTTTTTCCTTTTAAGTGTGAACACATTGTTCAGCCCCCAAGCTCTTCCCTATTTGATGGATAACCTCATTGTCTCTCTTATATGAGTTTTCCTTTGGTGGAGGATTGAAGTGGTGGAGGCCTAGCTGGAAGGGACTTAGTTTCTCGGTTCTGAAGGTGTCGACACGAAAGTTTGTCATTCATACACTTATGTTGATTACATTTTGATAGAAATACTCTTTTCTCGTCAAATTAATGTCTTGAAAATATTTGAATTGTTATTCCATGGGCGTATTTGTTATGAATATTGATGGATTATGATATTGTATGTGCTAACTTTATATATTATCACCATATTCTTGTGTATCTTGGTTGTTGAGTAGAAGTTGCAGGTGTATTTCTTTGAGTCAAGTGCTCAATAGTGGACTTCATCGAATGTATGGACGAGGTAATCTATTTATCTTGTCTTGTTAGCATATTTGTTTATATAGCATACTTGAGATTAGAGTTAATTTCTGTAGTCATTTCTGTCTGTTGTGGTTTACCCCATGCCATAGAGTGATTTTCCTTGTAACACTCATGAACATTGTCATAGAATCAATTGAGCCAAAAGGAATGACAAAACCCTCAAAATGGAATTCTTTAGAGTCAAAAGGGGTCTTTCATACATAAGTTTCCACAATTGGTACCTAGTGGTAGCACAAATTTAGATCAATATTACTAAAAAACTTGGCACCCTTAAGTTGATTAAGAAGATTGTTAATGTGGGGGATTGGATTTTAGTTCTTTAGTATGATTTTTTTCATAGCTTTGTAAACAATATAAAGTAACCATGTTTAATCCTTTAATTTCTCCCACGATGTGATGAAATCATTTGAATTTGTCCCTTTTGGATGATCTCTTGAATCATATGTTTGATTTCTTCATTCTCTATAAGAGAGTATATGTATATAGGGACATTAGGTAAAAGAACACCAAGTATCAAATCAATTGAATTCTTGAATTGGTAGTGTAGAAGTATACCTACAAGTTAAGCAAAGATATCTATTTATTATTTCACTATCATTTCCACCTACCTCTCTTGTGTCGTAGTGTTCTTTCATTTATCGTATGAATGAATCATGATGAAGAAAAATATACTAGTTTGGTGTATTACCTTCCTACACTACTTTGATGAGATTAAGGAAACTAAAATATTCAAAACTTCCTTTGGTACCTTCTGGAGATGACATCGTAGAGTAACAATGACAGTATGGGGCCTAGACTAAAAAACAACATAACATTTCCACATATAGGGTTGTCTTAAAATAACATCACAATATTTAGTTTTGGTAACATAATAATATACATAATATTTAAAGGGATTGGTTCCATAGGGTAGGTGGAATTGATAAATGATGTTGTTGTCTCATCCCAATATTAACCAACTAATGACATATGGATAAGATTGTGTCCTTTTTGTTCAACTTCAATATATTGATAAACTTGATTAATATTAATCTCTTCTAGATACCATGATCATTAATGATATATATACAAAATCCCCCTTCACCCACTTCTATGAATGAAAGAGTGTTATCCCTATATAGATCCTTATATATTGAGTTATTACATTTCTATTGTTATATTAGTGTTTTCAGTGAGAACAGTTAATTGTAATTGTAGCTTTCATCTCCTATATATACCAAAAGAGACTTGGTTTTGGAAATATTCTCATATTGTATTGTTCTATTGTAAAAGAAGGATGCCCCTTGAAAATGATTTACATTCATTATTATCTCTCATTATGAAGGTGCAAAGTTACCTCCCTTTCTCATTTTATACTATTTAGATGTTGTGTGCATAACATTTTGTTTTAGATCATATGATCCTTAGGCTTGGCTCCATCAAATGATTCATCTTGGAATTTTGGCTATAATTTTTTTGGGGGATAGTTTTAGACCATGAAAGTTTTAGTGAACTAAGGAGTTATATCAAAATTATTGTGTTCAAATTTTCAAGTTATTTTTCACTATAGTTTTAAAGATATGTCCTATGGAAATTAATGGTTTTGATTAATCTTGAAATTGGTCACAAATGAGTCATATCGAAATTTTTTCTATAACTTTTTTCTCGGGGTTGTCTCAAATAGTAAAAAAAAATTAGGAATGAGGAGACATATATAAGTAGTGGTGGTAAAAAATTTAGGGTCCATTTCTTTATATTTTGAAAATTGCATGGTATGGAAATTAGGGTTTTGGACTAGTCCTGCAACTAGTCTCAAACAAGGGGTCTTCGTAAAACTGACATATATGATGATAACATGTTCCAAATTAATTCCCAATAGTTTGATTGGAAATAAAATGAACCATAGTATTTTAGGTCCAAATTGTAAAATTAGATGCAAAAAATTAGACATGTGGTGGGCCATACAAGTTATCTCTCTTGAAAGGGAAAAAAAAACAAGTTTTTAGCAAAGTTAGAATAAATTTAACTTGACGCATTATAATTCAGTTAAACCTATTGCATTATAGGGAAGACATATTAGGTTACAAAATATCAAAATTTGTGACTCACACGGGAAGAAATTTTAGAGATACGTTATGAGAAATATTAGGAAACAAGATAATCTACAAATTGGGGTTTTTAAAGGCATGTGTTACAGAAATTTCTGTATCAAACATGGGCCTAAAATAATGTACTATAAAAATAAACTTTAAAGAACTAATAGGATTCAATATGTTGATGTCAACCATAAGGGTAAGTTTTTTGGAGGGAAAGGAAGAAAAATATTTTTTTAATTGTATTTTTTAATTATCTCCTTGTAGGTTTTCCAAAATTTCAAGTGTAGGAACTCATTGTATGTGGAATTAAATTTTTCATCCAATGAGTATCCACTCTATATATTTTTGGTATACACACAATGAGATAAACTGGAAACACATTTTTTCATGTGTTTCTAGTTTATCTCACCGCTGGTCTATCAAAAGTATACAGAGTGGGTACTTGTTGGATGGGAAATTTAATTCCACATCTAATGAGTTCCTACACTTGAAATTTGAGTAAAACTCTAAGGAAATAAGTAAAAAATACGATGAACAAATTAACTTTCTTTCTTTTCCTTTTGAAATTCACATCTCTTATTTTATTATTTTTCTTAGGAGTCCCATTTTAGACCTCAAATTTCCCCTAATGTTAACTTAAATTCATAATTTTTTGTATTGAAATATTTGTTTTTGATGATTCAAAACTTGTGATAAAGCGATAAACGAGGAGTATTAATATTTTCTCACATGGAAAAGGGTTTTGAAAGAATTTATGCTCTTTCTAAACCTCCAAATAATCACACATGATGATTTAAGAAAGTGAATACTTAAGAATGAGGTATCCCAATTTAAGAACCAAGTTAATGAAATGAATGATAGTGTATCGAAAATGGTGTATTTATCACATTCTTAGGAAATACTTAAAAATGAAATGGAAATATTTGTGAATCAAAATATGGAAGGATTAAAAAAGTACATGGAAACCATTCTCTTATATACCATAGATTATATATTCCCTAAAAGGGATATTTTGATCCAAGAAAATCATGAAAATAAGGAGAAGCATAGTGTTGAACCTCAGTCACATGCAGGGAATATTTTAAAACATTTGGAGAGAATCAATATTGAATCCCATAATAATCATCATTCATCACTTAAATATCTGCATCATTAGGGGTTCAACTCGGGGCCAACAAACTACTTAATTCCCAAGACTGATATGAAGAATTTTGATGGTACATATCCTATAACATGGATATTCTAGATGGAGAATTTTTTCTTTTGCACAAGTGCCATCTTTAGAAAAGATAAATATTACATCCTTGTATTTAGAACCTAATAAATTTGTCTCATATCAATGGCTTTGAGAACAAAAAGATGTTTCCATTGTCTCTTGGTCTATTTTTATGGATGAATTGATAACACATTATGGGGATATAAAGAGAAACACATTAATTAGTTAAGTGAGAGATCTCCAACAAAGAGGTTTGATTATAGAGACCATTCAAAAATTCCAAAAGTTGAATCTCAGAGTAAAGAAAATTCCATAGGATACTTTGTTATATTTCTTTATGGGAACCATTACACATCATATTCACTTCAGTGTATCCTACATTTTTTTTTACCAGATGTGACCCGTCATATAAGTAGATTATGTGCATCTATCATGATGGTACAAAAGTGTTTTTTTTTAATACTCGTGTATTTTATTGGGCCATTATTATATGTTGTATGAATTAATGGGGGGGGCTATGTGGTATCTCCAAATCCCTTGTGGTCAATCATGTTCCATCCTTTTATTCCACATTTAAATATATGAATATCTCTTATGGATTTAGTTGACTTCCCCTTGGTGTCAATACCTTGTCACCATGTCGGTCATTTATGATATGGGTAGGAATTTAAGTGTCTTGGGATAGATATACTAGGACACATGATCCATGGGAGATACTAGTATCTCCCACTTATTTGTATGTAATTGTTGTGAGTGGGAAATCCCTCTACTGACTAGCACTTAGGGTTTTATTATGCATGCAGAAAAGACCTAAAGATTCCTACTTTCTACCGTCGTCTCGGACCTAATCCCCTTTATTCTTAAGAAAATACGTAGTTAAGAAGATCAAGTGAACATACCTTATTTCGAGCGTTTGATATCAATCCTTCTTCACACTTGATCGCTCTTTGACTGCAGCTCTCCTCCCAAGGCTGACCTGCATTCACGCAAGACAAACAAAGAACTCCACATGCATTTGATATATAGATTAATGGGTTAGAGATGTTAATATTATGGTAGCTACGGGAGGTATTTACCCCCACGTGTGAACCTGGCGAGAATAGAAGACTTCGAAAAGCAAGAGAAACCCTAATGAATTGGCTAATAACCCTAGAAGCCTTGTCGACTCAAGAAGATAATTTATATTAGGTTATTAGCCTCCAAGAGAAGAAGTCGGCCATAATT